>PVLC010013337.1:0-43461 GCA_004027655.1 Graphiurus murinus | reverse complement strand
TGTAATTTCCATTTCTTTAAGCCATTATTACTCTATGCTGAACCTAGCTCCACAGAAAAATCTTCCTAACATCTTAAATTTGCTCTCTCCTTTGAGGATGACATAAAAATTTAATAAGGATGATGTGCAGGCAGCCATTCATAAATTGAAAATAATGCTGAGTGCATTAGATATAAAATGTGAGAAAAAATTGGTATAGATGATAGAAGGCCAAATCACAAAGATACTAGAATTTATTTTCCATCAATATAAAAAAATAGGAAAAATGGGTTAAAATTCAGTAGAGAAGAGCATGAGGTAGTAAAATATGACTTTTAAGAACTGAAGCATTAAAAGTAAATATGGAGTGACTTTGGTTAGATGGAACTAGCAGACATAAAATCAAGGGGTTCAGTTTGATGAGGTAGCTTAGAAAGTAAATGTTAGGTAGAAGGAGGTATCAGGAAAATTCATAAAAAATATAGTTTTTAGCCTTTTTAAAAATCTGGAGAGTGTTAATCCAAAACTCCACCCCTTGGAAGTTTCTCTTTGGTTCGGCCCAAGAGAGACCTACTTACCGCCAAATTCCGGAAGAGCCCAGCCCACCTAAAGCAGCACACACCTGGAAAGAGGAGGAGCCAGCTCTCACCTGGAGCTCAACCTATCAATTACTTGGAACCTGAGAGAGAGGGGCTGGAGATAAGGACCCCGCCCTCTCATATACCCCCTGGATTTCCACGTGTTCCCTCTCTCGGCGCTTGCTCGTGATCGGGGAAACATGCCCTAGGACTTGGTCGTGGGGACCCCTGTCTCCCTTTTCCTTTTTTTCCTCTGCATCCAAGTTTTTCCTTCCCAGTTTTTTTCCTTAAATTAAACCTGCCAGATGTTGTAAAGGATATGTGTTAAAATTCTTTTTTTCACAATATCAAGAACCTGGATTTTATATTACCTTATTTTTGGGGTACATTCGGCACCCCATTACAAGTTGACAAAGATATGCTTAGGAACATCCAAAGGTGTGAGTGCTTCTAAAACCTCAAACTTAGTCAATGGATATAAAATTATTCTATTACAAAATTGTAATGATATTCTAGCTTCTTCCACTGTAACTTTTAAAAACAGATACAAATATTGAATATAATGTATTATGTCACAGTTCCTTTGTCTTTCTTATATTATGGAACAACGTATTTTACAATGATGCTAGTATTACTTTGTAGGTAACTTTTTTTTGCAATATATAATGATAAAAATTCAGTGACAACTTTCTCACAGTTTCAAGTAAAATCTTGACTTCTTATGAAAATCTTCAGAGGAAAAGTCTGCAATACTTATATAATTAATGTCTTCAAGAATGATTATATTTCCCCCAAAACTTTAAGTAAATGATGTTGTTGCCAATGTAGAAAGTGAAGATTGAAACCATTTATTAACTTATAATATTAGCTGCTGATTAATGCTACACTGTATAATTGATTCTAAATTTGAATGAAATTTGTCTCTATTGGTAGAAATGTTTCCAACTGTCCTACCAATCTAAAGAAGAAGGTGGAGCTTTCACGTTAAAGGTGTGTAAGATTGAATGACAATGATGTCAGATATGATTGCCAACAAAATTTTAAAAGGACTAGAAATAGATTTTGTTTAAGTATTCTATTTAGAATTCACATAAATTTACCTGGTTGTTGAACTGTTGTTTGATTTCTAGCTCTATACATTTTGAGTCATGTGATTCTAACCCTATTATTTTCATAAATTAGTATTATATTTTGTCTGTGATACTTTAGAAAAAGAATTGTTTATTATTTAGGATTATAAATTGTGGCATAAACACTTGTAATCTTGTAATATGTTTAGTTCTGTTCTAAGTGTCAAATATAGGTGTTAAGGAGCATCAGAATCTTAAAATATGTATAAAATAAATAATAAAATTATGAAAGAAATAAAATAAGTTCCACTTGTTTGGAAAGTATAAGCAGAACAATTTTACATGAAGAATATTAAACTCAAGGTCAAAAGAGATTTAGTAATTCTCTACAAATAAACAATCTTTTCACTGTTGGAAATAGCCTCCATCACTACTACACAATGATGATAAAGATGTGTATGTCTGGACTAAAGGAGATTTCTTAGGACATCTCATTATTATTATGCCCTGTCATTAAAGTTAATGAAAAGTAACACAATTTAGAACTGTTAAGTGAGCCATACTCTTCAGAAACCAAAGTTTGGGCTACATCACCAGGAAAAGAACCACAGCTAATTGATGCGCTTGCTAAATGTAAAGGGGATTTGAAATGGGTTTAAAACAAAGTAATAAATATTAATTTTGACTACATGAGAAAATGAGTACTGTAACAGTCTTTATTTATTTTGTTACATATACACACATACATGTGCACAGATACACCACACACCCGAACATACACACACACACATATGATAATTTCTAAATTGAGACCCTCTTTGTGGTGAGATCAGTCATAAACTTTAGGCTGTCCTTGTCATAACTCTTTGATTTTTACAGCATGACTTAGAATTTTTCTTAAAAAAATCTATTTCTTTATTTAGTATCTTAGTTTACTCACTCTAAATTTTATTAAGGCAATGTTTTTTTGTTTGTTTTGCTTGCTATATTTTGTATATAGGGATATAGCAGAGAATATCTTACTGGCAAATATTTTAAAGTGCTGTTTCTTTGTTTTTCAAATTTATGTGGTTTTAAATTTTTGTTCTAAGTGTATTTTTGCTTATCTATAGAAAGAAACAAATTGTTTAATCTCAATTGTTATCACTTCAGAAATAGTTGAAGTTACTCTATCTTTCTTAGAATTTGTATTCTTAAAGTCTGCATCATTAAAAATGAGTTCCAATTAATTAATACTTTCTTGCTCTATACATTTATTTTCTCAGTGAACTTTTATTGAAGACCTTGCATTTTCATGTGAAATTGTTTTATAGGCAGTTCCCAACTCAAATATGGATTTTATTTCCAAAGGTCTTAGCAAACATGGTCTAACAAAAAACCCCAACTATTTAAAATTCAAAACACTTCCTAAACTTATGAAAGTAATGGTGTCTCTAAAGCAAACTCATTAAAAAATTGGTCAACTTATTATAAGGATATGCTCTGAAGCTAAATCAGGTTCAGCACATATATTATTCAAAGTTGTGACGCCTGATCTCCACAGCACAGGCTCTGACTCCTCAACAAATTAGCATTCTTCTCTTTCCAACTATTTATCTTATTATACAACCTACCAACAAAATAGTACAAGGTAAGTATTTGAATGAAAGAAACACAAGCAGGGGGGTGGTGCTCCTCATTACTGCTTAAATGGCATATAGATTTTGACGAATAAAATATCTCTAACAATGTTAGTTTTCCTTTTAGCTTCCCCATCTCCCTTCCTCTAATGAGCCATCTTTTCCTCGAAAAATTCATCATTTTTGTTTGTTTATCAAACTCTGTATATCTATTCTGCTTAGAATATTCTGTTACCTTACATAATGAAACAGCAAGCAATGATTCCCACTCCTGTAACCAAACCAACTGAAAAACCCTTTGCTAATGGAATGCTGCAGCATAGAAGCACCATAGGAAAACTTGTGTCCTGGTGTTATCTCCAGCTACTTTCTCTCCACTTTGCAATCCATCGCCAGGTCATTTCTCCTCTGCTTACATTAATTGCCACAAACTTCAGTGCACAGATTGTAGGTCCTCTATACCCCTCCTCTTGGTAGAGTTAAAGGTAGTACAATCAGGTTCTGGCATCTTCAAATATAAATAAAATGTTATATCAGGTATTGGAAACATGATTATGATATAAATAAGTAAATCATATCTGGATGATGTGTCAGGATATAACTTGACACATCATCCAGATATGATTTACTTATTTATATCATAATCATGGAGAAAGGTGGAATGAACCAGGCAAGTTTTCACATCTGTCAAGTGTTAATATATTAATTTAGCAATTACTGACCTTCAAATACTTCCCTCTTTAAGCTTATTGTGAGAAAATAAGATATGTAAGGACAGTCTAGCATATAAATGGTACATTTCCTACAGTTTATAAACTAACATTGACATATCACTATCACCCAGGGTTTGTAGTTAATCTTAACGTTCACCTTTGGCATTGAGTGTTCTCCGAGTTTGGGTAAATACGTATATAATGTCATGTATCCACCACTATAGTATTATACATAGTATTTTTCATTGGCCTGAAGTCTTCTGTGCTCTATTCAACAGTCCTTCTCTGCTAGCCCTTGGTAGTCATTAATATCTCTAATCTTTTCATAGTTTTGCCTTCTCCTAACTGATACATTTGAAATTATATAGCATGTAGTCATTACACACAGCTTCCCTCTCTTAGTTGTGTATGGTTAAGTTCCCTCTATGTCTTTTCATGGTTTGATAACTCTCTTCTGTTTAATACTGATTAATATGTCATAGTTTGGATAGACCACTGTTTATTTATACATTCACCTACAGAAAGACAAATGGTAGCTTCCAAGTTTCTGCAACTATGAATAGAGCTGCAATAAACATCTATGGGCATATTTTTGCTGGTCATACATTTTCAGTTCATTTGGGTAAATACCAAGGACTGAGATTACTGGACCATATGGTAAGAGAATATTTAATTCCATAAGAATTTGCCAAACTGCCTCCCATTGTGGCTGTACCAGTTTACATTTTCACCAGCAATTCACCTGTTCTCTTAAATGTTCATCCGTTTTTGTAACTATATATCTTATAGAAGTAGAAATTAGATTCCTCTTATAGTACATTTTAATGTTGAAATTTATGTAGACATTGTATAAATTAAATAGTACACCTGAAGGCTTATCATTTTGCTGTTTGTTTACATCCTTTTCCCACTAAAAGTTCATTATGTGTAGGTATATTAAATTTTAATAGAAAATGTATAACTTCTAAGAAATTGCCTATAGATACATTGGTTCTGTTGCAAATTTAAAACTTCTTAGATATTTTATTTGTGTAAAGAAGTAAGTTATGTGCAGTATGTAATTTACCAATCTCATCTATATTCCTTATGAGATTTTTTACTAGTTCAGGTTTTATTCCAGTGTTCCAGGTTTTTCTAAATAATCCTATATATACTTTTGACCCCATGGTGTGTAGCTATATTGTCACTAAAGAAAAGGAAGACAGTGAAACACTGTGTCCCCTAATGCCTTCCTTCTCTTCACCAAAATCTAGCTAAGTTAAAGCAGTAATAAAAGGCATCCTGGGCCAGAAAGTCCAGATACATATTATCTTGAAGAACACTGGCTAACTCTCATGTACACTGGGTCCTGGGACAAATTAGTTTTTATGTGTAACCATGGGATATTTCTTCTTGAGATTCTGGTTATACAAGTAAACTAAGCAACCTGATGCTAATGATGTCACTGCTTCTGCAGCCTGACATACAGAATCCCTCTCTGAGTGTAGATAGCCATGAAATGAAGGACATTGCGAAAAAGATACACATCACTAATCCATCCTGCTTCCACCGGACAGGCCACCATGATACAGAGAAGGTGCTCCTTAGCAAGGCACCATGAGGGCTGGAGGTGCTATCTGTCTGCTTGTCACCACTGAAAAAATAAAAATAAAAATGAAATCAGAAGACACAAACATATATTAGAAAACTAAGAAAGTATAATGAAGTTTGTTTTGGCAAGATCAAGAACCAGCCCTCAGTAAAGCATTATAATTCAGGGATATGGGATGGAGAAAAATAAAGCTCATAAATCAAATCACTCTGGAAAAGCAGATGAACTGAAGGCCTGAGATACTGAAGCAGATCTTCTATAGCTGTCTCCTTTTCCATCTGTCAGTAGCTTTCCTAAGAATCCCTAGATATTCAGTTAGACTCATGCTTCCCCTGAATCTAATCTTTTGAGCAATGAAGCCACTTAATGAGCACATAGGAAAAATGCCATCTTGTTCTCTTCTTATTGATAATTTGATACCATTTTTAAGTCTTCAAATAAAAAGAAAACAAAAAAATAATAATGAAATAACAGGAGAAGGAGGAGAAGGGAAGAAGAGAAGGAGGAGGAGGAGGAGGAGGAGGAGGAGAAATATGTAAGTAAGCAATTGCAGAAGTTGTTAAAGCTAGAGTATGAAGCATATTTGACTCAAGCAGGTCCTGGACTCCCAGTAATGCAGCACTTCAGAAAAAAAAGGACAAGGACTGGAATGATCCTATTGAGGTACCAGTGTCAGGGACTGAACTCATTGTAACTCAAAAGTTAAAGGCAGATAAGACTTGGATCAGGGGAGTGGACACTGAGAATCTGCCCTCTCCTGCCCAGCACATTCCTATCTCTAGGATTTCTACCAATTGCTTCTCAATTGGTAGAAAAGGGGAAGGTGTTTAGCAGAAAGCCATGTAGCAGAGTGGCTGCTGTGGCTTTGGGATATTGATGCTTAAAACATGCTCCTCTCTGGGAGTGAAATAAATAGAATGGCCTCACTCACTATACACCCTTCCTATGGCAATGTTTATATTCTGCAGTTAATGAGAACCCTGGCATCTCTTATTGTTCTATTTTATAGCTGCCTATGAAAATGCCTCTGCAATGACAATTCATGGAAGACCTGTAAGTACGCCTCAGGGAGCTAGGAATGAAGCAGACCTTTTATGCATCAAAGTACACCAGTCCTCATACTGAAACACTGACAATGCAAATGCAGGGTACAATTCTCCTATAGGTTCATGGGGAATATCATCAATCTCAGGTATCAATCCTGAGCTATGTAGGAGGCCTTCCTCTTTTTTGAGCATCCCAGTATAGCCTATATAAGGTAAACTGAAAAGAATAAGAAGCATGGGGCAGGGACTATGGTTTGGAAGGAGGAAAAAAGAGAGGGTAAAGGAAACACAAGAGGTCTAATAAAAGTCAGGAGCAGTTGGATTTCATGTAGGAAGGACAAAAATGGACTCTCCTCCAAGGATATTTACATAGCCCATTCATATGTCATAGGAGGGTGGTGGCAGCTCTGGCCTATGGACAAAACATGACACAGTATTGATGTTCTATTATATACATGAAAATATTGATGATATGATATTAACTTTCTTTTCCCCAAATGGTGAGTATTTTCCCCCAGATGGTGGGACATATCTGCAAGAAAGAATTGGCTGTCAATACCTCCAAATCACAAGAACCTGGACTGTCTGACAAATGTTTGGAAGCTTACTCAGTTGAGTACTTCTGTAACAAAGCCCAAGGTTTTCCTCTGCTCAATTACAGACCTTCTTGAGTCTATTGAGATATGTGGTCCCACCATTCCATAAAAAAGACAAATATTTAAGCCATTGTGCAATTTAGTAAAAAGGAAAATCTGGTGGGATAAGACTTGAGCACCTTGAAGCTTTTTCTTGAGCAAGAACAGTTGTAGAGGAATTGCAAGCCTTGGGCAAATTAGCCCAAGAACAATTCTCAGAAGTGGATATTTTTAGTTTACTGATGACTTTGACTTTCAGTGAGTCCTGTGGCAATAGGAAAACAGTAAATAAAAGGGACAAAAATGGAGGAAGACAAAAATGGAAAGACATTCAGCAATGACTGCCACCCTTGGAATGGTCTGTGTATCACGTGGCAGTACACAGGCAAGCGTCTCAACCAGGCAGTCTGAAAGCTGATGACCTAAGAAAACTTAGATGGCTACAGGATGTGTCCGCTGAAGATCTGGCTGCTTGACTGCATAAAAGGCAGGCATATTCTCAAAGAATATCAGAGTATCTTGGTGGACCCCCCTCCTCCCCATCTTTGTTATGCGTCAGAGAGCTTTTCTTCCCTTGTACCTTGCAGAAGGTCTTGTGACAACAGCAACAACAAATTATCCTGCATTTCCATTATTGGAATGCTCATGTGCTTTTTTAGGGGACCCATATATATGGTCAATTGGCCGTGGGAATGGCAAATATGGCCTCGATAATGAGAGTCCCTAAGACCTAGGATAAAGGAATTACAATAAGACATAGAAGTAGAAAAAGTTAAAAACATGAATCCAGGACTTTTAACTTTAGAAAGAGAATATAGCATTTCTTTAAGGACTGTAACAACCCCAAAGGATGAATAAGAAACAGTTGACTACAGACATTGAAATGGCATGAGGTCAAAGGTATACAAACACTTTTAAATTTAAAGAAAATTTATACAAAGGGAAAAAACGGTATGCTTTTATTAATAAAAATAAAAGTCAAATTACCAATATAAAAGAAAGTTGTTTTTCAGAGCGAGTCAACTAAATGCTGTTTCCATAGCTCAACTAGCATAAGGTGTTTTAGAAATAAAGAAATAAAATCAGAATGAAAATATAAATTTGAATATCAAAGAAAATTGATTATAATACAATAGGATTAAATATATAATCAGGGTTGCTTTTAATGCTAAGACCTTGTAATAAAGACAGATAAAGTAAACAAAAATAAGACTATACAACAAATTTATATACATGTATATGTATATACACAAACACACACACATATATATATGTGTTGTGTGTATACACACACATTAATGTTCATACACATTTGTGTATATTAATTAGTAGGTATATCTTAAGCAAACATGTATATATTTGCCATCTGGTGATAGAGAACACATTTTATCCAGAAATACAAATGCATATTCACAAAAGATTGTCTATTAAAATCACAAACATATTAAGAGTAAATTCCTAGAGGTAGAAATTTTACAATCATCATCATTATATCTACAAATTGAAAAAATATTTTAAAAGCCCCCTTTTGTCCATTTTTCAAAATTAACACCGGGATAAGAAGAAATTGAAAAATTGTAGAATTTCTAAAAATTAATTTTAATACATTAAATTTTATAACTTATTTCATATTTTTCTAAGGATAATTAATAGCTAACTTATTACCTACAAAATATTACTAAAATTATAAGAACCAACAAAGTAAAAGAGTTTTAATGATCTAAAAATGAATACAAATCAAACAGTATATTTAAGATTCAAAGCATATGCACTAAGCCTTTAATAATCATATAGTTCCAATAATACATTATCTTATAGTACTAGAAATGGAATTTTTTTAATGAAATCAGTATGACATTGATGGAAAAGATCTTTATATGAAAACAGTGTTTAATAATGGCAAAAATTTAGAGAATACAAAGTAAATTATTGATCCATAAAATTACATTCTAAAATTTGGATAATGGAAAAATTCAGTAAGAAAAGACAAAGGTCGAGCTGATCAAATATTAACAACATTAATCAGAAATAGCAAATATCAGTAATATATTTTGTGCTTGATTAAAAGTGAAGGGGAAAAAGGAGAAACAGTAATAAACTGGAAAAATATAATAAGATAATTTATAAAAATTAAAAATTGGTTATGAAAATTGGTAGTAAACATATGGAAGATTTTCAATGTCACATATAATAAGAGCAATAAAGATTAAAATATTCTTCATAACTCTCATAGTTGACCAAAATAAAAGCTCATCTGAGTGACCAAAAATAATATCTCAACAGTATATTACGTTGGGACCTACATTCTAGTACATTTCATTGGAAATGCAACATATTTTATTTACCTTGTGAAAAATAAATTTGATAAAATCTAGCAAAACCATAAATGCTTTACCACTTAATCTAATCATTTTCAATAATAGGAAAATACATCTGCAGAAGGTTATTCACTGCAACTTTACTTACAAAATAGTATAAAATAGCATATAGAGGGTTGGTTTTTTTTTATGTGGAAGGAAAAACAAAATGAAAACATTTATTCATCTGCATATTTTTGCAAAAAATGTAGAAACAATAAAACAGAAACTAAGGTTACCAATGCGACTAGGTGAGAACAGGTTAGAAATTACTGTGTTTTGGTATAGCCACTAAAATAATTTTTATTTATAATTTTACTTTTTGAGATAACATTGCCTTATTATTCAATAAAGTAATATAAAATAAATTATAAAGCAAATAAAATCCATCCTAAGATGGACAGATGATATACTTAAAAATAATTTTAATCTAGTATACAATCTCCAAGTAAAATTTAACTGTACAAAATACTTAGTTTCAAGACAGGCTATTTTGGGTTGCAGTTCTTCATTTTTAAAATTATCTAAATCTTGAAATACAGATTGTTTTTGTAATACACAATGTCAATACTGGTTGAAGTTAAGAAATCTGTAATTATATGACACACAAGTCTATTACTTTGATTATGCTGACTACAAGTTACTTTGGGCATATTTCATTGAAACTTTTTCAAGTTCACCAACAAACTACAGTATAACAATATGATTCACACCTCTGGCAAATGTGTTCTATAAAATAGGTTACTTATCATTTTTTTGTCAATGGCTCTGCAACTTTAACTTCTGATTCTAAAAATATGCACAAACTTTTGATTTTATATTATTTCATCCCTTTCCTATCCACGTGAATCTGAACTGTTCTCATTTTTTCCACTGCAACGAGATTAGAAGTATGCACCCTATTATATTTGCAAACCTCGAGTCAACATTAAAAATGACAAACAATATTGCTGCATTATAAAATGGCCTTGTTGAGACTTAGATATAATTAGAAGCAATTAAATATCTTTTGTTTTGTTTTGTTTTGTTTTGGGCACTGCTCGGTCTAAGCCTTTATTTTTGCATTTCTGTGTTTAATGTGAGAATAAAATAAAGTCAGCTGAACTAATATTAATGATACCCTTATGTAAGTAGTGGAGGTGAAAAGTTCAACCAAGAATAGAAAAACTGATATTGAAGAAAAGTAAATATATGACAATGAATATTTATCTATGTATTAGCTTGAATAGATAGAGTGCATCATTAATTGAGAGCTTGGGTTTAGCTTTCACATTTTATAGTATATAAAGGAGTTCTGTTCCATAATCTTGGATCTTTCAGGTAGACAAGCAATTGTGTGAAGAGCAATTAGAATTTATTTAGGCACCTATCAAGTTAAACATGCTTTCAATGGCTGACTGCAGGAGCATAACAATGATATAAATAAAATATCAGCTTGTTTCCATCTACACAACATAAAAGGGATCATGAGTAAAACACCAAGCTGCCAGAGCTAAGAAGAATGTTTGAGCAGTGTTACTTAGGAAATGCTTAGTAGAGGTCTATTTTCAGCTCAGCTACAATCTGGAAGTGATTCTTGCTGCCAAGAGGAAAAATTGAAATTTATATACCAAACTGATTCCTTCCTTAATGGCTTTAATTTATGTAAATTGTCTCTGAACAACCATGTACTCAGCAAAAAACATAACATGGAAGCCAATATAAATGTAATAATGTAAATTTTTATTTTAGAATATTTTCATAATTACAGAGAAGTTGTACAACAGTACAAAGAACTCTCATATACCTTTTATCTATACAAATATTTTGCTCATTTGTTTATAGAGTTTCCTTTCCAAATGCATATATTATTTTTATCATGTAATAAAATGTTCCCAATATTGTATAATAATTCATAATCTATAAATATTTCAGTGAATTTTATGTTCATGTTTAATGTAATCACTGGCCTGGTTGAGAAAAGATTCCACAAAGTAAAGACTCAGAGGCATGTTTGATCTTCACCAAAATGACAATCAAGCACATTACTATAACAACACTTTGCAGCTAAGGCTGGTTCCTTTGAAAGATGAGAGTTATGCATCATAACACTTATTTTCCTGGGGAAACCTAGGAGTTCCTTAAACTTGAATAGTTCTGAGGACTTATTTATGGAATTCTGCCTCCATTACAAAGTTAAACCACTAGTTGAATTCACTTCTGTAGTTCACTCAATTTTTCTTTGTTGTATTTATCTCAACATTATGATCTGATGGAGAAGCTTAAATAATCCTATATAATTTCTTATATTCCAAACTTTTAGGTAGTCAACCTTTTTAGTTCACACCTCACTTAATTTTTTGTATCAGTATAGACTCCTATTTCAAATGGGTTATAGCACATTACCATTATTATTTCCTGCTCAAAATACCTTATATTTGGTCCATCAAAATTCTTTCAGCTGGCTTTTATGACTTTGATTATGGCTAAAACTTTCTTGGGACTCTTCCTTATTTTCGGGCACCAAACATTTTTCAGTATCATCTAGTAGAATTCCTCTTCAATACTAGAAACTAAATTCTTTATGAAGTCCTGGTTTAGGTACAATTGTGAAGAAAAAAAAAAAACAAAATTGTGGCTTTTTATGCCCACTGCTGTTTTAATATTGCTGCACTCAATTATGCCCTTAAAGTGGACAAAGCAATCTTCACTTAGACACAGACGCCATCCCCCACACACACCTTGTGTGCGTGCACATACATACACACACACACACACACACACACACACACACACACACAGAAGCCGATATCTTGTCTCTCATCTATCTAACTCACCCACCCACCCACACACACACACACACACCTTGCACAAACACAGAAGTACATTATCTATCATCTAAAAATCTATTGACCTATTATCTATTTTTAACACACACATATGCACAAACGTCTATTACCTATGCTAATCTATCTTTCATGTATCAAAATCAGTGATTATTTATCCAATTTTGTATTTATAACCCCCTTTTCATTCAAAGAGAATCAAGTTTTCCATATTCTTAATATGCTTACTTCTTTCATTTCCTTCCTATTATGTAACCAAGCACAGACACTCTGTGGACACACTGTTCTCAATTGCACTGAGTTTGAGGTCCCCTCTTGGCATGCTGCCACTCCCACCCACAGGTAAACGCTCTCCATGCCCCACTGGATTCTTCCATGTTGCAAATTATCTTATCACTTTCTACTTTGAAAAATGCCTGGGTGCTTTATTCTTCAAACTAACTGAAAACTGATATCCTATTCCTGAACGTGAAACCCAAACTTTCCATGGGCACTCACCCATGATGGCCTCTTCGTTCACCTATACTGTTGCAAAAGGCAAAAGTGTATTGTTTTTCATGTATGAATAAGATTTCTCTCTCTCTCTCTCTCTCTCTCTCTCTCTCTCTCTCTCTCTCTCTCTATATATATATATATATATATATATATATATATATATATACTTGTGCAGGGCTGGACTGGGGATTGAGCCCAGGACTACACCTCCAGTCCTATTTTTATATATTATCTGGAAACAGGGTCTTGCTAGGTTGCTGAGAGTCTTGCTATGTTGCTAAGACTGTCCTTGAACTTGTAATCCTCCCATCTCAGCCTCCCAAGTATTAGGATTTCAGGATTGTGCCACCACTCCTGGATTGTTTATTTATTTTTTACACAGAATCTCAATAGGTTGCTGAGAGTCTTGCTACGTTGCTGAGACAGATCTTGAATCTATGATCCTTCTGTTTTAGCTTCCCAAGTACTGGGATTACAGGTGTGCACCACCCCATGTGGCTCTTCCACTATCTATTTATAATATGTTTTCTTCATTCATTCATCTGTTGATGGATACTTAAGTTTTTTCTGTCTTTGGTATTGTGAATAATAAACATGGTAATGCAGATATTTCTTCAGTATACTGATTTAATTTCCTTTAGATTTATATCCAGTCATTTGGTTGCTGGACCATATGGTAGTTCTGTTTTTAATATTTTGGAAGCCATACATACTGTTTTCCATATTAGCTGACGCTATTGTTTGGATCCTGAATGTCTCTCCCCGTTGGCCTCAAACCAACAGGCCAACCACTCATAGACTGAAACCTCCAAAACTGTGACTCAAAAAAAATGTTTTCCCAATTTTAAGGTAATTTTGAGGTATTTTATTATATTAATGAAAGTGTGCTTTACACAGCTGTACTGGTTTGCATTTGTGCAAATACTGTTTTGTAGTTTTAATGCATCTATATTTTATTACAAAGGACATACTCATGCACACAAGCACACACATTATTTTTCAACATTTGAAAATGGAAATGACTATGTATATTGGTGGGGCTGAGTTAGGATTTTTTTTTTCAAATACAACAATGTTACAATGGATCTATGTCATTGAGTTTTGCCTTAATGCAATCATTTAACAGCCACACAATATTCTGTTTTACTTATTCATCAATTTTTATGCCCATGAAAATTGAGTTTCTTTTCTGAAATTTGTTATTACAGAAAGTATTGCTATGAAAATTCTTGGAAATGCAAACAATATATAAAGGACCATGTTTTTCCCTGTTATACTGGAAAATAAAATTACTATGTTGAAGAGTATGCAATATTGTGAACCTTCATAAGTAGAACCCACTCAGAATTCCACCAGTACTATATCATCTATAGACACATTTTAATACATAGTCCTGTCTAATTTTATTATTTGTATTAATTAAATTAAGGTTAAAGTTTTTATTATTTTATCATAATATAAATTTCATAATTCTTTGGTTTCTTCTCTTCTGGTTTATGATTTTTTTACAAGACATAGCTAAAATTTTCTTTTTAAATTAGCTGATACATCAGATAAGTTTAACGAACTATGATTTAGTACAAGAGACAAAAAACTTCAGTGAGTCTTTCTTTGTAACTTGACATATTTATTATCCAGATAGACAAGACCCTTGTTGAGTACTTCAATTTGGGTACCTTAATTGTTTTTCCAAAAATTATGTCTGTACAGAGTACAAAGTCATTTATGTGTTATATGTGAATGTTTTTACTCTATTTTTTATCTTAAATTATTATTGGCACACTGTAGTTAGACATCATGGTGAGATTCAAAGTGATACATACATAAATGCACACAACATATTTTGGTGTGTTTTCCTCCCCACCCCACCATATTCTCCTTTGGTCCCTCTCTCTTCAAGCTAGTATGACTGGTAGTAATATATACAACCATGACACTATTTGGTCTGTTCCCTTCCTGGAGCCTCATTTTTCTCCTCCCTTCCTCCATCCTCCAATCCACTTCCCTTGGTCTAGTGGTCTCTGTACGCTTTCTCATGAAGTTCCTTTCCTTTCCTAATCTGTCTCTAGTTTCTTCATATAAGAAAAAACATGTGGCCCTTGATTTTCTGAGTCTGCCTGAAGACTATTTGTAATATAGACACATAGAATGGTGAAAGAGTATAAAGCTCTGGAATAAATCCATTTTTAGGGTTGTGAAAGAATTTGATCTCTTTATAGATAAGTGAAATTTGACTTTAAATTATTTTTTAATTTGGTACTAGATTATAATTGTTTAAAATTCACTATATCTCCACACTAATATTTTAACATCAACCTTATATATTAAATACAACTTCAAAGTATAAGTTATTGATTATGTCTTAAAGATTTACTTTAAATTTCTAATGTAAACTGATAAATTGACTTCCTAACTTTATGATACAAGAAATTTCTTTATGGTAACAATAAACAATAATGATACTATAATATGAATAGCTAGATGTAAAATGCAGTCTCTTTTAGGGGATTAAAATATTGTATTTTCATAGTAGATGTATGAGAGTATTTTTGTGAGATTTAATATTTGGCTCATTCTGTAGATTTTGTTGTTTAACATGTGTTGCAACATATAAAAATGAAGTGGAATTCTTACTTTTCCTCTTCTTCTCTTCGTGAAAACTTCAATCCGAAAGCCATAAGATGGGGCTGACCAAGGCAAAGGCCTATGCATGTGTGTGTGTGTGTTTGTGCTCATGATGAGCCAAGGTATTCCAAAACCTCAAGTCAGAGCTCACTAGAGTGAACACGGTGTTCAAAGGAAAAATGGTAGCTTAGTATGGGTACTTGTTTGCATGTTATGTTGCAAATTCAGGTTGGGTGGGGGAAACAGCAGGAGTGACAGCACCTGTTACCACAGGGTGTTAGAATTGAACTGGAAGAAGAGGACATTTGCTAGGGGAAACTGCCTGCTGGCTTAGGACATCACTGACCAAGTGGAGAGAAAAGGGTATCATTGTCATAGCACAAGTGAAGGTGGAGAAGACATCAAATTCAGGAAACAAGTCCATTATCGGATTTAAGAGCCAAAGCAGTAGGGAAGGTCATGCAATAGAGAAAGGAGGGGAAGGAAACTACTAAAATGAGCTCTGTAATGCTGGATTTGATTTGGATATATCGCTGTAAACTCGGGTATTTTATGTGATATACACAGATATAAAACAAATATGAATGTGAATGCACACATAAGTGTATGTGTGTATGCAGACATTCTTAGCTCTGTCTTCTGCAAAATTTCTGCTTACATGTTTATGCCAAAAACGAGTGCACCCAGAGTCAGAATCTTCATTTCTATGTTATTTAATAACATAACTAACTATGTTATTAAAAGGAGAATTACTGATTTTGGAGAATTTACTGATTTCAGAAGTATAAATGGATTATGGAGGATTTTCAATGCCCGAAAATAAAGGAGAACTCAAAGAATGATGGATACATGTTAAAGGGCATAGAAAGCAGATTAAATAGATCTTTTTCTATGAAATTTTAGAAACTAAATAACATTAATGATAGATTGCTACCCATTAAATGGTATAGCAGTTCATGGTTTTATAGTATTTTAAAGAAATGAATGGATAAGTAGATTGATGAGAGATCTCATAATATCTCTATTCCAAATACCCATGTATAGCTAAAAGAAAGCAAGGGAAGGGTAACTTTAGACCGGATAATCCTGGCATATGTCATCTTAATTAAGTATTCAAAATCAATAAGCAAGTAATAAGACAAACTGAAATGCTGTACCTCTGATAGGATTGAATGGGAGGAATACAGCATCACCTCTTTGTTCTTCCTGACAAAGATAACTAATCGAAATTTAATTATGATGAAATGGCTGAGAATCTCAAACTGAAGGCTGTTACACAAAATAACTGAGTTTTAATACTGCCAAGTATCTAATTGCAGTTGTAAGATGAGTAAGTTCTGGAGACTTTTGTACATCATAGTGACTATAATTAATAAGAGCATATTGTAATTTATATGGAATTTTATATTAAGTGCTAAGACGCTATATGCTATTCTCTTAGAATGAGAATAGATCTTGGGCATTCTAATTGCACTTCACCATGTGAGGTGAAGGCTGTGTACTTTGCGGAACTCACATAATCAATCCATGGTGTGCACATACTTTACAACACCAGAATGAACACTTCTTTAAAAAGTGTGACAAATTTTTCAAATATATACAGTTTTTATTTGTCAAGAATACATCCCTAGCCGGGCGTGGTGGCGCACGCTTGTAATCCCAGCATTCGGGAGGCTGAGACCGGAGGTTCCGGGTTCGCGGCCAGCCTCAGCTACCTAGTGAGGCACTCCGCAACTTAGTGAGACCCTGTTTCAAAATAAAGAATAAAAAATAGGGCTGGGAGTATAGCTCGGAGGTAGAATACCTCTGAGTTCAATCCCTAGTACCGCAAAAAAAAAGAAAAGAAAAGAAAAGAATACATCCCTGAAGCTTAAAAATAAAATAAAAAATAGTATTTCCATACATTTAAACAAATAAGTCAAGGGAAGACCAAAGACCTGTTCCAGGTGGCATAAAACTAAAATGACATAAAGAGAGGCATATGTTTCTTTGGGCTGCATTCCTTTCTTTTAATGGATTTTTCTGGAATAATTAGAGAAATTTAGATAATTCTTAACAGTATATGCATGTAATATAAAAATATCAATTTGTGATCTTACTATGGTTTTATAGAATATTATTTTTAGTAAGACTCCTTATACATAAACATTTTTTGCAGGTGATTAGGCACCATGCTAGTACCACTCTTATATGATTTGAAAAAATTAAGTTATTGTAATGTACTTCTTACTTTTAATAACATTTAAATTGTTTAAAAGATGAAAAAATATAATTATTACATTCATGCACAAATTGGGTGACATGCTTAAGAACTATTCTACATAATTTTATTTATCTGTTTGGTAGTGCAAAGATAGGAGAAATTGTTTTTCTAGATTCAAGATATAATAAAGATATAGAAAATGTTTTTTCCAAATATACTACACTCATTATTAAGTACTTAATGCTTGATTATATTAAAATTATTTATACATGTAAGTTTCTGTGGTATACATTTCCTGTCTTTCAGCTCACAAGAATTAATGGTGCTTGTAGTGTTATGAAAGACTATACTAAAATCTGATTCATATTTTAATCATAACAATTACAAGGCTTCACTGGATTAAGTGCTTAGTTAAAAGGAAATAAAGGAAAACATTTTTAAACTATTTTTTGTTACAATTTGACATTTAACAGTTTATTTATGGGTACAGAGGAAACTTTTGGTATCAGACAAAACCACAAAAATTACCAATCTGTTTTTCATAACCAGAAGGCCATTGCTCATTAAAATAATCCATCAAAATTGGTACAGAAAAAAATTGGCATGGATTATGTACTAGCAGTCTTAATTCTAAAATTATCATTTTTTCTGCATTGAGATCTACTTTAGAAAAAATATATTATTAATTTTTCCTCCTCACTAGTAGCTGAAGTTGAACTAATAGTAAAAGGAATTTACTTAGTAATGCTAATTCATGGTATAGGGTATGTTCATTTTCACTCATTTATTCAAATTATCATGGCCATTCTATTTGATAGATTATTATTTTCATCTTGTACATAAATATATTAATTCTCAGGGTGTGAAAATATGTCTTAAGATTAGGCAGCACATGAAGGTCTTTACTCTTAAAAAACTTGCTGATCTAGACTTTAAAACTCATGGATAACTTCAATTTACTGGATTGTTTTATCACTCCGTTTTAACATAGTTTTTTCTCCATGAAACATGGTAAAAGGATGATTTTTATGGCTATATCTTTGAGAGTCCTATATAGTACTCATTTAATTAATTATTCATGCTTCTCCTTTGAATTTCTTTTTCATTATGATGGTTTCCTGTAAATCTTTAGAGAATCAATGTCCATTGTTTGCCTTCCTCCATATCTTGTCATATAACCATTGATAATACAACTTGAAATGAACTTTGGGTTATTAGGGAAAGAGAAGGTACACCTGCATGCTGTAAACGTTTAATATGACTACCAGTTAAGGCAGAGTGTACAGATAGGCTGGTAGCACTGCCTGTCACCATAACACTCATTCTTTCCAAACACGTTTTCATCGTATAAGGAAATTGCTGCCAGAAGGTAACGCAATGATATATATCAATACACTTTCTCCTTTTCAACTTCTACATATCAATGCCATGCCTTTCCTAAGATAACTATGTTCTTTTTTTTTTTATCTCAGTCCAGAGGTATACACCTCAAAATTATTGGACTGAAGTGCTTGACTTGAGATAAATATAAAATGCATTTAATTTATAAAAATTTGCCTTTCAGTATAATGTTATGAGAAATGAAAGAAGAACTTGGTTACATTGTTGTTGTTCTTCTTCTCCATAAAATCAATCTAGAGCTTATAAATGATTTCTCAACAGTTACAAACTTATCCTGCAGTACTTATATCTTTGTGCATGAAAATATTAGCAAAAATTTTGTGGCTTAAAACAATATGCACCATAATATCTGTGGGTGAAGTGTTGGTGAATGGGTTAGCTGCATTCTCTCCGTCAAGGTCTCATAATTTGCAATTAATGCGTCAGCTGGTGTTGTGGTTTATCTGCTTAAACTTGTATTTAACAGCCTGAGTAGCCGTTATCTCATTTAATTGATGTCCAAATATTTATTTCACCCAGAAGGCGGAACATGAAAATATCTTAATACTATTATGTCTTCTTTAAGACTCTAAGGATATTTGTTAGAATTCTAAATAAAATGTGGCAATTAAATGAGAAAAATTAATATTAATTATAATAAAAAATGTTCCTGTAAATTATTGTACTTATATTCACACCTACATATATAATACATCTATTTTTAAATATATCTATAATATCAGAGATTTTAAACTTTGGAAATGTACAGAAAAATTGAGTTTTCTGATGTACATAAGAAAATATATTTTGGTATTTCACAATTTTTTCTCTAACTTTTATTTACATTGTAACATTTAAAACTAAGAATTTTTTTCAGGAAAAGTTATTCAAAATCACAAATTATATTCACAGAAAAGCTATTATATATAATCTCAAGTTAATTTAATGTTCATCATATAATGATTATATATTTTGCAAAAAAATTGTGAATTTTCCTCAGGAATATACTAAGAATTACATTTCAAATAAAAAAAATTTTGATCATTTAATAGCACAATTTCAGTAAATTTAAATTTTTGAAGAATTAAATTTGTATTAAATTACTTAGAAAAATACAATAGTGTGACTATCATGAATAATTGCAGCTTTTAAGAAGCTATTTATATTATTTTATACTTCTAATTCACAGAAAAAATACTCTTATTTTCAAGCATATTTTCTTTTGATAGGTAAGACAAGTTAAAGGCACGTTTACTTATGCCTATTTAGGATTTATTTGTGGAAAGTGATTAGGCATTTGAAGAGACCCTCTGCAACCTAGAATCAGTTTTGCTCTGTATTGTATTTTCACTACTTTCTTCATCTATTGGCACTGTTATTTCCAGAAATGTTTTCTATTTATAAAACCCTATTTTGTATTTTATATAAATGTTTAGTCCTGATTTTTGCAGTTTGAGCACCTATAATTTATTCTGTGTAAAACAGAATGGAGAATATTGAGACACAAAAAATAATCAGCTACTAGGTTCATTTCATTATATTCAAAAAAGTTTAATCTTGTGTTAAGATATTAATTACTATTGATTGATATTGCCTCATATAGAGCTTTATGCAATGGTATCATATTAACATTTTCTCTTAGGATTTGATTTCTTTTTCAATGACAGGGCAATTTATTTGAAATTTAGCTAAAATTAATTTGAAACTACAGAAAATTGGAAAAAAATTGTGTCTATGATACTGACATTCTAATTCCATGCATATTAAATATTTAACCATTTATTCATATTTTAATGTTTTTGGCTTTTAAAATAATTTTCTATATTCAAGTTTAGCACAATTTTTTCCACATTCACCTTTTAAAATCTATTAATTGGCCAGGTGTGGTGGCGCACGCTTGTAATCCCAGCATTCGGGAGGCTGAGACCAGAGGATCCGGGTTCGCGGCCAGGCTCAGCTACCTAGTGAGGCACTCCGCAACTTAGTGAGACTCGGTTTCAAAATAAAGAATAAAAAATAGGGCTGGTGGTATACCTCGGAGGTAGAATGCCCCTGAGTTCAATCCCCAGTACCGAAAAAAAATAAATAAATAAAATCTATTAATTGTTATATCCCTTTGTAGAATATGGCCCTACTGTTTGTTTGTGGTAATTTACTCATTATGATGACTTTTATATATTGATAAATAACCTGATTTTCATTTGTGAATAGTCCATGACATCTTACAGTATAGTCTATAAAAAAATTCTATGTGTTTTTGTTTGTTTGGTATGAGTCTTGGGAATAGATTCTTTTATCTTTGAAAGGTTAAGTTTAATTACCAAATCTTAGATTAAATTAGATACAATTTGAATGAGTCTAGATGTTTGATGAAAGCCAAAGTAAACAGTCATGACCAATGTCTCCTTGGAATTCTTATTTCATTACCACTCTGTATACACATGCCATTGGCATTGTAGCAAGAAGTCTGGATATGGCCCTGCATTTTCTTTATTACATTATTTTAAGGAGAAGTTGGGAGATGTTTGGATATTGCATTAGTTTTAACATTTTACTAAGCTACATGCAAAATCGAGGAGAAATTTGCTTTCACACTTGTAGTCCTTTATAGTACTTATTTGTGATGGCAAGAATTAAATATGATATTCTAGGGGTTTTATTTCTGCAAAAATATCATTACAAATAAAAATTCTATACAATTGTTGGATGTTTCCACTGAGAGAAAGGAATATATGTGTGTCTTTAAAAAGAATGTCATTAAAATTTATTTATGAATGCAGTTTGTAGATGGATTTCTATTAGGTTCTTGAAGGATAAACATTGACAATGTTGGGTAGTTAATGATTACTCATTTTAATTAGTTAATTAAAAATATAAATTAAATTTCTAAGAAGTATCAGATATTTGTTCTACCCATCCGCACATATTGATTTCCCTCATTTCACTAAGAAGCTAATATGTTAGTGAAACAAGGAATATAATTTAATTTATGGAGAACCCAATTAAAATAACATACCTTTTCAATGTGAAGTTAATATATTTATTTATTTTACTTTCAATATATTTGCATCCTTAAAATGATCTTTCTATATTTTTGCTATGTTCAAAGCAGCAGAAAAACAAATTTAAAATATTATAAAATGATGAGTATTATGCTCTGAATATTTGTGTCCTTCCAAAATGTGCATGTTGAAACCCAGTTCCCAATGCAAACATAGTAGGAGGTGGGGCATTTAGGAGGCAACTAATTCATGAGAACAGAGCCCTCATGAATGGGATTGGGGTCCACATCAGAGAAGACCTAGGGAGCTCCTTTTCCTCTTCCATCATGTGAGGACACACAAGGCACCAATCATGTGGAAAAGGACTTCATCAGATGCTGAGTCTGCTGGAAGTTCGTCTTGGACTTCCCTACCTCCTGAACTAAAAGATGTACATTTCTTTTGTTTATAAATTGTCCATTCTGTGGTATTATAATAACCGAAACAACCTAAGTCATTATTACTCTAAAATATGTTCTATGAGAAAACGAATTCTTCAGGAGCATTATAGTGTGTTTTTAGCCGTGAACATTCATTATACTATAATAACAGCCCAAAAGAATTTTAGTGTGTCCTCTGTTCAGTAGTTTAATCAATATATATCTTTATTTTCAGCTCAGCATGTTGGCAGAAATGAAACTATGGTTACATAACATGTTTCTCCTCTCTGAATTTAGCTCAAATTGTTAAGGTTATTTTATATTTCAATACTCTTTTCCCAAGTTACTCTTTTTTCATCATTTTTAGAGAGTAAAATATCTCCTATCCATGTGTTTTTAGAATGAATTTTTTGAGTCTTTTATAAATATTATTTTTAAAAGGTCCTTAGAGGAAAAGTGGCACAATGAGTTTTTAACATATGTTAAACAATGAGGACTGTAAATCAATTCTAAAAAATTATCTATTAGGTTCTTGTCATTAATGTACTCCTTAATAGCATAATAAATCCATATTATAATATAATGACATTGTTCAAAATAGCATCACTTAAGATTTTCTCTTTGCAGTATATAATAGTTATAATCATTAGTTATTCTTTTTCACATTAAGATGAAATGTGGTTTCAGGTAACTAATGAAAGAATATATGAATTATCTATGAACCATGAATATTTGGTTTGAAATTAAGGCTATGTAAAATGCTGACAATTAGCCTGAGGAGAAAATACAAATGCATATGAAATTTTTCCTTGGTATTGTAGAAAATTTCCAGGTATTGACAAAATATTATAATTTACTTTAATAAAATGTTGCATAGGATTGTTTTTTTTTTTTTTTTTTTTTTTTGCGGTACTGGAGATTGAACTCAGGGGCATTCTACCTCCGAGCTATACCCCCAGCCCTATTTTTTATTCTTTTATTTTGAAACCAAGTCTCACTAAGTTGCGGAGTGCCTCACTAGGTAGCTGAGGCTGGCTGCGAACCCGGATCCTCCGGTCTCAGCCTCCCGAATGCTGGGATTACAAGCGTGCGCCACCACGCCCGGCTGGATTGTGTTTTTATTGCACTATGAATATACAAATATGAATAATATGTCTTCAAATCATCACAAGGATGAAACAAAAATATTATGCAAAGCTTGTTCATTGCAAAAACATTTGAACTATAAATAATTCAAACAGTAAATAATATATTAATGGAAATTAAAATATCATCATTTATTAACTGGAAATTATAATATATATTATATTATATATTATAATATATTATCATATAATATTATAATTATAATATAAATTATATTATAATATAAATTATATATAATTATAATATAATTATAATTATATTATAATTAATATATAATATATCATATTATATATTATATAATATATTATATCATATTAATTATGATAATATAATTATGATAATATATTATATTATATTAATTATGATAATATTATGATAATATAATTATAATATATAATATAATATATATTATATATTATAATATATATATATATAGAGAGAGAGAGAGGGAAAGACAGAGAGAGAGAGGAGAGGGAAAGAGTAATAACTAGTATAAGAGAGAGAGAGGGAAAGACAGAGAGAGAAAGGAGAGGGAAAGAGTAATAACTAGTATAAGAGAGAGAGAGGGAAAGGAAGAGAGAGAGAGGAGAAGGAAAGAGTAATAACTAGTATGGCAACACTTAATATAGGGAATTTGAAAGACCCAAATAAATAGTATTTTTTAATACATGAAATTCAATATTAATAAAAAGATCAATAAAACCAAAATGAAGCTAAAACTGATATTAATGTATAAAAACAATAACTTTAATATTTAAACATTACTTGTAAATACACAAATATCTTGGATAAATAACATGGAATAAAATAAGTAAATGGAATGAAAGAAATATACTTCATTTTCTACATCACAGTTTATAAAAGATTCAATTATTCCACATTCCCCCAACATTTGGTTTTAGTTCCTTCTTTCCTTCCTTCCTTCCTTCCTTCCTTCCTTCCTTCCTTCCTTCCTTCCTTCCTTCTTTCTTTCCTTCCCCTCTCAGCCTCTCTCCCTCTCTTTCTTTTTTCCTTTCTTCCTACTTTCCTTTCTTAATATATTTTGTTTGCTTCTTTCTTTCTTTAGTCTCATTTTCTTTGAATTTTCATTTCTCTATGACTGATGATGTTGAATTTTTTATGTGCCTGTTTGTTATCTATAATCCTTCATCAGCAAAATATTTGTCCAAATTTCTCTGTTTTTAAAGTATTGTTATTTTATTATAAGAATAATTTAAATATTTAAATCTGAGTTCTTTGTTGGGCATTATTTTTAAATATATTTTCCATTTGTACATTGTGTTGACATTTTTAGGATGAAAACCATGTTACAATGTCTTTCAAGAATAAAAATTCTTAAGGTAGATGTAGGCAATTTATTCAAATTTCATACAACATATTTTTGTCTCCTATTTTTAAAATACTCATTGATATTTTGTACATATGCAAAATTATGTATGCCAATCTTTATGTATGGGGAAGGAGGGGAGTAGGGTGTGAGCTAGGGGACGGATCACCAAGGGTTTTGTGCATGTATTTCCTTATCACTCTGAACTTCATTATGATTTGAGATTACAATGCATTAATAAAAGTATATTAAAAAATCTCTGACAAAACTAAAAATGTTCTTATGATTTATTCTACAAGTGTTATAATTTAGCTCTTACCAGTAGGTCTATGATCCTATATTAGTCAGCTTTGTGTTACTACAATGAAATCCCTATGATAGAAAATTTACAAAGAGAAAGGTGTATTTAGCTCACAGTTTTATAAGTTCAACGGCATGATGCCTGGCTCAGTTCACTTTTGGTAAGAGCTATTTCTGCCATATAGTGATTCTTAGCAATGATGGGAGTATGTGTGAGAGCAAGCATGCTATTATACTTCAAACCAGTAGTAGAGAGAGTACAGGTGAATAGAAGGGGACTTGCTCTTCTTGTAACAACTCATTTATAAGAACTACTAGAGTGGTAAAAATATCTTCTCCAATGTCCTCCCACCTTCCAAAGTTTCCTAACAATGCCATTCTGGGGTCCAAACCTTTAATCACAATGAGCTAGTTAGTGGGGGACACTCAAGCCACATCCAAACCATAGCTTTCCACCCCTGGGCACCAAGAATTCATGTCCTTCTCACAGGGAAAATGCTTTCATTTCATACCCAAGAGTCCCAAGGTCTTGTTTTAATAGTTCGCATAAGTTCAATTCTCCCCTTGGACTCAAGGCAAACTTTGAGTCAAAAGCATATATGTCCAAGATACAATGGTGGAACCGCCATAGAAAAAATATTCCTATTCCAATCCAAATGGGAGGAATAGGCTGGTAGAAAGGAGGAACTGGTCCAAAGCAAGACTGAAATCCAGCAGAATGAACCTTAAATCGTAAAGCTCTGTGTTCAGCAATGTGTGCACACTGCAGGGAGAGGTGACCCTCAAGGCTTTGAGCAGTCCCATTCAGGTGGCTTAACTGGTCGCAGCCCACATAGTAGCTCTTCTGAGACTGCAAAAAGATGCCTGAAGTTTACCAAGGTTGGCATGGTGTGTTCTTCTTTTCCTCTCTAGGATCTCCACTTTCAACTCAACTACCATAGCTCTACCAAGAATCACCCCTTTGGGAGATCATTAAAGGGACTTTGACTTTGAGACAGGCTTTATTTTTTCTGGCCTCCTAGGACTTCTCTGAAATCTCAGCAGGAGTTGACATGACCCCCAAACTGTTGTATTTTGCACACCTGTAAATGAGCATCATATGGATGACCCCAAGGTCTGCCACCAGCATGAGCTGTGCCTAGGCCATAACTATAGTAGCCAGGTAGCACTTCACAGTCAAGCCAAGATCCCAAGCTGTATATTTATGCCTCCACCTCCTTTTCCTGAAACAATTTTGCCTTCTGCCTTGGAAGATTTCTCAGATGTCCCAGGGGTGCCTTACATATTGCCCTGAAGCAAAGCATTTGATTTCCTTTTATCCCTGCTAATATTATTGTCAATCAGACATTCAGCCCCACCCTTCTTGGCCACACTCTTCCATACATGCTTTTTTTGTTGCTAATTTTTCTTCACTATAAATTTCACTAAAAGAGGCCAATAATACCTATGCTTCATCTTGAATGCATTGCTGTTTTAAAAGCTCTTTCATAAAATATACTGGCCCATCATTCTTGAGTTTAGCTGTTCACAGCCTTAGACCATGGGCATAATGCAGCTAGATACTTGGCATAGTGCGACACAGGTGGGCTTTTCCATTTCCCAGAGGAATCCATCTTTCCCTCTGAGACTTGTTGCCTAGTCTTGCCTTCCACACCCTCACTAGAGTTGCCAATAATGGTCTGCTTACAACATTCTAGGATTTTTTTTGGTCTGACTCCTCCAAACTATCTAACATCTTCCCATTAATTAATTTCAAAGATTCTTCCAATATCTTCAGGTACTATTATAGTAATGACTCCACACAGAGTTATTGATTTTCAATATAACATTTTCATTAATACAAAAAAACACCTGAAGCAGATAACTTTGCGAAGAGAAAAGGTTTGTTTATCTCATAGTTTTGAAAGTGCATGGGCATGACTTTTGTACCAGCTAAATTCTGGTGAGAACTTCACAAAGAATGATGTTTTGTCACTTGCCACAAGATATAACAAGTAGGTCACATTTCAAATAAAAAGAGAAAGATAGGGTTCCTCAATTACTTCTGAAATCATGCCCCAGTTATTTAATAACTATGCATTAAGCTCAACCTTCCAGAGGTCCCACCACCACCCTATTATATCATCTTCCCATACTTTTAATCACAATGAATCCTGGCAGAACACTCAAAGCACACTCACACCAGAGCAGATTTATTTCAAGCATTTTTTCATTATTTTTGGTTTTTTTTACATAAATTAAGGGTAAATTAATATTTCAGCATATATTTTTGTAATCTTTGCAGCACTACTTAAAATGTTTTACTTACTAAATAAAATTTGATTTATGTATAGTCTCTATAGTCTGATCCATTGTTCTATCTGTCTATCTCTATGTCAATAATCCATTGTGCTGATTTCTTTAGCTTCATATTAATTCTGGAAATCAGATACCGTATGTCTTCCAGTTACTCCTTTTTATTTTCAATTTGAGTATTTTAATTTTTTAAAATTTACATATAAATTAAACAATTAGTCTGTCCATTTCTACAAGAAAGTGCCCTAAAATTTAAATAGAGAAATCACTGAATATATAGAAAAAAAAGGGAGACATGGCATCTTAACAATATTGAGCATTCTGACTTCTTAACCTAATGTTTACCATATTAAATAGTCACATGGGATTTTATCATTAAGGATATTGTTTTAAAAAGTTAAATATATTGATTCTATTGTATCTGTGAATTGTGTTTTGCATTGCATCTTTAAATTTTCCTGGTAGATTGAGCAAATTTACCTTAAACTGTGGAGAAGATAATTGACTCCTTGAGCCTTTAAGGCTTTAGTTGGTCTTGAGTCTTAGGTTTTATTTTCATGGCTATTTTGGAAAGTAAGACTACGCATTTTTGCAGATGACATGATACTATACTAAGAAGACCTGACAAAGTCAACCAAAAATTTATAGAACTTGCAGAACTGATCAACAAACTCAGCAAAGTGTCTGGATACAAAAATCAATCCTAAAAAATCAGAAACTTTCCTATAGGCCAACCATAAATCCATTGAAAAAGAAATCCAGAAAACAATTCCACTCATAAAGCACCCTGAAAAATAAAATACTTACGAATAAACCTAACCAAGGAGGTAAAAGATCTCTATAAGGAAAACTATAAAAAGTTGAAAAAAGAAATCAATGAAGACCTTAGAACATGGAAAGACCTTCCATGTTCTTAGATAGGCAGAATAAATATATTCAAAATGACCATCCTTCCAAAAGTGATCTACAGATTCAATGCAATACCCATGAAGTTACCAAGGTCATCTTCACAGACATAGAAAAATCAGTCCTTAAATTCATTTGGATCAACACAAAGCTCAGAATAGCCAAAGTAGTTCTTAGCAACAAGAAACAAGCAAGAGGCATCACAAAACCTGACTTCAAACTATACTACAAAGCCACGGTAATAAAAACAGCATGGTATTGGCACAAAAGCACACACATAGACTGATGGAGCACAATAGAAGATTCAAAAACAAACCCACACACTTAAAGCCAATTGATTTTTGACAAAGAAGCCAAAAACATACACTGGAAAAAGGCTAACCTCTTCAACAAATGGTGTTGGCAAAACTGGTTAACTATATGCAGGAAAATGGAAATAAACCCCACTTTCTCACCATGCACAAGAGTCAATTCAAGATCAATCAAAGATCTGGAAGTCAGGCCAGAGACCTTGCAGTTACTTGAAGACAGTATAAGTCCAAAACTTCAACACATAGGCACAGGTAAAAATTTTCTCAACAAGACCCCAAAGGCACAAGCAATTCAAAGGACTATCAGCACATGGGATTGCATTAAACTAACGAGCTTCTGTGCAGCAAAGGAAACTATCAAGAACCTCAACAGAGAGACCACAAAGTGGGAAAAAAATTTCCAGCTACTTTTCTGATAGAGGACTAATATCTAGGATATACAGAGAACTCAAGAAACTCACAGCTAAGAAAACAAATAACCCAATCAAAAAATGGGCAAAGGATTTATATAGCCACTTCACAAAATAAGAAATACAAATGACCAATGCATACATGAGGAAATGTTTAATATCACTAGCAGAGAGATACAAATCAAAACTACATTGAGATTTCATCTAACCTCAATTAGAATGGCAATCATCAAAAACACAAACAACAACAAATGCTGGTGAGGGTGTGAAGTGGGAACCCTAATACATTATTGGTGAGATTTCAAATGGAGGATCCTCAGACAAATGGGAATAAACCTACCATATGATCCAACAATGTCACTTCTGGGTGTCTACCCAAAAGAATGAAAACCAAACTTTTAGACATTTGCATATGTATCTATGTTTATAGCTGCACAATTCACAATTGCCAAACTATAGTACCAGCCAAGATGTCCATCAGCAGATGAATGGATTACAAAACTGTGGGATATATACACAATGGAATTTTACTCAGCCATAAAAAGAACAAAATCATGTCATTAGCAGGGAAATGGATGGAACTGGAAAACATTATGCTAAGTGTGATTAGTCAATCACAAAAAGTAAAAAATCGTATGTTCTCCCTAATATGCAGAAGCTAGGGAGAAAGTGGGACATAACCACTGTAACTTCAATTATCGGCACAGACGCCCAGAAAACCCTAAACCAGAAGATGGCAAAGAGGCAAAAGCAGCCAATCCAACAGCTGAGAATTCATCTGCTCCCGAGGCTAAGCAGGGTGGGGCTGAGTAAATGCCTGCTTACCATGTCTGCCATCATCCGGTTTAGTCATAAAACAAGAAATGAATATAAAATTCCAGCAATAAGAAATGAATAAAAGATTGGAGCTGAAGACCCTAAGTGCTTGCTTTTTGCTGGTTGACCAGATTACCATAACTATCTGCATTATCTATGAAGCATGGGGTTTTTATTATTTTTACCTAAAGATGTCTCTTTTTGGTAATGACAAATGTGTTTTTTAAAAAAACCTGGTTTTTCTCAATACACCTTTAAAGGGTTTTAAATTGTTTCATATCTGGTCAAGTTGAGATTTTTAAGAACTTCATTTTTAATTTGTAATAAAAGTCTAGAACTTGATTTTTTTCAAAAAAGTCAATAAACTGCAAGCACCTCTTAATAAAGGTCTTAAATAATAATAATAATAATAATAATAATAATAATAATAATAATAATAAAAGGACTCTAGACAAAGACTGAAAAACCTTAGATGATTAAAGAAAGGGACTTAACTGAAGGTGATGGGGGGGACACCCTAATGCACATGATGTACTTTCACAAATATATCAAAGGCAATCACTAAACTGAACTTGAGAAGGAGAGAGGGGGAGGTAGTGGGTTGGGAATTGAGGAAGGGTAAATGAGAGATGTATGCATGTATGCCTTTACCAGCTTGCGATGTATGATTACAATTCACCAGTAAAAAGTAAATAAATAAATACAAAAATAAATGATAAATTTGAAAAACAAGAAAAAGACAAAATACATTTCTAAGTTATATTAACTTTAATTAGTATTGCTAGATTAAAACTACGATGATCTAAGTCTATGGCATAAGAAAAAATAAAACCCCAGAAAGCTGTGCCAAAAAAGGGGAAACAGAGAGGAAGAAGATAGTGATTCCTGAGAGCTGAAATACAGAATCCCTTCCTCACATATGGTTTTTATGTGCTTTCTTTTGGAGTGATGAACCATTTTAGCCTCCCTACAGAGGCCTAGCTTTATTGTGGGAGGATCCATGTCAGCAACTACTCTAAAGTCCTTGTCAAGGCTAAATTTTCCAAGTGCTTCAGGGTTTTTAGGCATTATTCTTAAAAGCATCTTAGACTAGAAGGCATTCTCAAGACTCTCTTTCCAGTGTCATCTCACCTTGTTTTAACCCTATGGAATTGTGGCCAGAACAGATAGTTCTTTGAGTCAAAGTGTGGAATTATAAATAAAAAATTAAAAAAACAAAAAAGATTTTCACTTTCTGTAATGTAGTGGTTGTGTAGTTTCAAATGAGGTTCTTCAAAACATCTATGCACCAATATATCAGGAAATGGAAGTACATTATGAAGTCTAGTAAACTTTGGTGGCTTAATTTTTAGGGCAATTTGAAAGATTACATTCTACATTTTAAATCCACAAAAGCTGCCAGGTATAAATCACTTAACATTGCACTGATGTTTATGTCCACTGTGATAAGGAAAAATAATGAAAGTCAGGATAGAACTATAATAATCACCTTTTTTGAAAGCCTGATTCTATTTTGATACATCCTGAGGCAAGTAATTTAACCTTCATTTTCCTGTTTGTTTGATTTTTTTTGCTTCAAAGGCTATTTTAACAAATTAAAAGTAAATGCACTGTGCAACCCTGAAAACTGGAAAACAAATTTTGTTTTAGTTGGATATTTTTCCTCAAATTGATTGTACAATAAAGACATAAAAATAAAGAAAAATTAATATAGTTGATGATTTTTTCTTTGAGTAATGATTTGTAAAGCTATATGCAAGTAGAAAATATCTTGATATGTATTTTAATTGATTAATATGTATATAATTTAAATTTGCATCAATGTTGTTCTTTAATGAGTTACACAGTATTAATAAATAATATTCTAGATTTATTAATAAGATAATTTAATCCACATTTTAATTAACTTTATAATTTATTAAAAATAGTTTATATATTGAACTTTTAGGCTAGAATTTCCATTTTAAATCAAATTTTAAATACATGAAGACATATTTTTATTCTTTATTTTGAAACCGAGTCTCAATAAGTTGTGGAGTAGCTGAGACTGGCCGTGAACCCGGATCCTCCAGTCTCAGCCTCCCGAATGCTGGGATTACAAGCGTGCGCCACCACGCCCGGCTTGAAGACATATTATTATGATATCAGACCTCTGAAAATCTTAAAATATTAAATCTTAATATTGGTTTAAGATAGATTTTTATCCATCACTATTAAATATTGTATGATGATGGCACTATTTTGGGAAAGAAAGGAGAATTATATATTTTGAGGCAAAACATCTAATGTTTAAGAAAATCTGTATGAGCAAGCTAATATAGATTAACAATTAATTTTTGAGTATTTTTCTTTTCTTTTCTTTTTTGTGGTACTGGGGATTGAACCAGGGACACTCTATCTCCAAGCCAAACCCCTAACTCTATTTTATTTTGAAACAGAGCCTTGTAAGTTGCTGAGGTAGACTTAAAACCTATGATCCTCCTATCTTGGCCTCCCAAGAACTGAGATTAAAGGCATGTGCCACCATGCACTGGTTCATATATATTTCTTAATTTACCTGGTAAAAGCATGGTAAGTTTTATTTAGTATTAATAGTTTATCAACAACAGAGATCATTATTATATTTATATATTTATATTTTTCAGTGACATTTCTGTGAGAAAGAATGTTTTCATAGGCTTCTACCTGACCACATTTTAATATCAGACTGTACACAGAAATAAAAGATGGAATATAGACTGAAAAGAATATAGATTAAGGCTAGCAAATAATATTAGGGACATAGATGCCTTGTATACACTCATAATGTTTTCTTTATCCCAAATTTAGGTGACTGTGAGTAAATCTCTGAGTTTTATTATAGGAGGTCATAGTATTCCTACAAATGAAATATAATATAATGAACTAGTGTATAAATTAGGGATTCTATGGATAGTATTAGGCAGAAGTATTTTTTTCCTCTCAGCTTTCACGTTCTGTTGTCTTTCGTTGATTTATAGCATCAATTCCCTGCATGATCTGATCTTTTCAAATTCTGAAGAGTTTGAAAACAGCAAGCAACCTTGTAAGAGTGATTCTAAAACCCTCGAAAGTTCTTGGTTTTATTTCTCATAAATGTCAGAACTCTGCAAGCTACATGTGGTCTTCACAAAGGGAGTAATCCTACATCTTTATTTTGCTCTAAAGGCAAACATGTCTCATCTTTGTCACATTTGAGTGAATAACTGCATCAGAAAACTATGTCTGTTGGTCATGGGCAAGTTTATCATTTGACATATCAATCACATAGGCCTTAACAAAGTAGAAGATCAGCCATGACAATTCGCTTTTAAATCCCCAAATGGTAGCAGTTTGTGTCAAAATAAAACCCACGGGAGACACAGAGGACAGAGAGAATACTTCCTTTCATTTGATTATTGTCATGAATGTGAATGGAAATTAAGCATTCAGAGTAAAACCATTGAAGAGTTGTTCTATAAAAACTCCTATGTTAAGCCTGCACTTCAACAGTATTTTTGAATTAGGTGTACTTTTTTCTATGATATTATATTTTATTCTTCTGTTATGAGTAGAACATTATGCAAGAAAGACAATGAGGGGTAAGATACACATCAAACACTTAAATGTCTCATGACCCACTAGAAGGCCACCTACCAGTAACAGTGAACAATTTTAGAATTTATAAATTTCTTGAAAGTTATCACTTAGAGATTCAAAAGGCAAATAATGTTGAAGAAATATTTTTGCTCCTTAGAATATTTTCTTATGTAAAAATGGTTTATAAAGGAAACATAATTATTTGAAGCATATTTTGATATAACATATAAGAAAGAAATTTTAGTTTCAAAATAAATTTTAGTTTCTCTTTCACTTTACTTGCTAAAATACTATAACTAAATATAACATGTCATACATTTATCCTGTTAAACTCACATTTGATTAGTATTTAATTAGGGTAGTTATTTGGTCAAAAAGAACACCTGCTTATGTAATTAATTTCCAGAATGTAGGGTGAAAATAAATGTGTACAAAATAACTTATTGTAACATAATATAATTTTAACTTCATGACATCAAATTTTATTTTGATATCATGATTGACTTGCTAATAATTCTACTATAGTCCTTATATTTTAGCAATATCAATAGCATAGGAAATTGCAAATATTCCACCATTTAGTTAATCAGTAAGTTTTAATATTAATTTGATTAACTACAGAGGTATATGAATTTTTTAAAGTGTTGATGTCTTGACTTCGGCTTTTCTCTCTTGGAAACTCAGATGAGTAAATAGAAAGATTATTCATATGTGGCAGCATTACTTTTTTAGATGAATAGAGAAACTCAATTTACTCAGCCGAGCATACTAGAAGGAATCGTTAACTAGTCTCTTTAAAAGATTAATTTAAAAAAGCTACACACATGAAGAAGCAAATGCAGAGAATTAAATGCCAATCAACCGGTATTTAATGAGTGGCCACTATGTGCCAAACATTGTTCTGGGTACTGGAGTTAGATCAATGATCCAAATAGATCCCCTATCGATACAGACCTTGGAAGACAGAGTAGATGGATGTAAATACAAACCATGTAAAGTATTAAAATGTGCTAAGAATAAAATGAGATAGAATTATCCCAAGAGTGAATGACAGGTGAAGGAGTGCTTTAGCCACAGTGGCCAGGAATGGGTACTGACTTAATAAGTCAGGACACAAGCAAGGGCAGATAGTAGCAAAGGGAAGACTCGGAAGGAGAATAAGAAGAGAAACAGAGGAAAAGGTAAACGAAACTATTCAGTTTAATAAGTAACTTAAGAGCAGTTTCAAACTTTTCTTCTGACATCTTAATTTCAAATGACCAGAGAACCCTGAATTCACTAATAAAGCACAGATTATCAAGATAAAAGTCAAAGTTCATTCATATGCATATGAAAAATCCACTTGAGAAGTGGAATTTCTCCAGGGAAAGGAGAGGAGTTCAGTCACTAGTGGTCAATGATTTAAAGAGACATGCCTATGCATACATAGAAATCACTATTGGTGTTTTTTGTTTGTTTGTTTTCTTTTGTTTGTTTGTTTCTTTGTTTTTGTGGTACCTCCCAGATACATCTCCAGCCCTATTTTTTTTTTTTCTTTATTTTGAAACAGTGTCTCAGTAAGTTGCAGAGGTTCTCACTAAGTAGCTGAGGCTGGCCACTTATTGGGATCCTCTGGTCTCACCTCCCAAGTACTGGAATTACAAGCATGCACAACCAGTTGGTGGACACATCCAGAAGGGTGCCAGGAGGGTGGTGGGCCAAAAAAGAGAGCATGGAAGCCCCCCACCCTTGCCTTCACATCCTGTCCTGTGTGTTCCTTCCATTTGGCTATGCATGATAGATAAATGATAGATAATGATAGATAATATAAGATAGATAGATAGATAGATAGATAGATAGATAGATGATAGATAGATAGATAGAGGATAGATAGATGAGAGATAGATAAATGATAGATAGAAAGATGATAGATAGATGATAGATAGATGATAGATAGATAGATAAATAGATAGATAGATAGTTTTCTGAGTTCTGTGATTCACTCTAGAGATTTATCAAACCTAGGAAGAGGTAGTGAGAACTCCAAATTTATAGCCAAATTGGATATCTGAAGCTTAGAAGGTAATTGAGCCTCAACCAGACATTGGCTGCTCAACTCCCAGTTTAGGTTCTGGCCACAGCACCAATTTTTCGATTTTTTTCTACCCTCTTATCAAGCCACTTAACTCCATATAGTACATGCAGAAGGAGAGCAAAAGTCTTCCTGTGGTGCTATGGTATGGCGTGGGCAGCCCATTGATGCTGGCTTCTGCAGTGGGGAGCACTGTGGTTCGGCAGAGTCCTTTACTTGTGGGCAGCACTAACTGTAAAGTTAGTGTTAGACTTGAATTGAATTGTGGGATATTTGGCTGATATTAGAGAGTTGATGTTGGAAAAAAGACCAATATGAATTTGGTGTCAGGTAGAAAAATATCAAATGCACAAATTAGTAGCTCTGATTACAAGAAGGTGAGGTGAGAGAAGAGGAACTCACATTAGAGAAAATGCCAATCTAAGATGCTGTGAAGACACATAAGTAATAACCTAAACTCTTAAATCTTCATTTTTATCTCAGTTAAAATTTAGAAGACATGCATTTGTGAATTTAACTGGATTGACATATAAAAGGCCCTAAGGGTCATAAATTATAAAATATTATAGGTATGTATGTGTATATACTGGAATTATTGCACCTAAATAATTTATTGAATATAACAAATTAGTAAACCTTTACATATTGTAAAATATGCATTAAATACAAATTTTAAATGATAGATTATTGCAATAATAAAATGTCACATGCATTATAAGAGAATATGAATAATGTATGAGAAGAGAAACAATGGGGAAATTAAACTAGGAGTCAGGATATTCCTAAAAATTTTTATTTAATTGCATGCATTTCTCTGTGATATCTAATGAGTCTCATAGTGGATTATTACTAATTACTTAATACCAAAGTATTTTCTTGGCTTGTTTTAAGGTAATAGATTAAATCATTCCTCAATGTCACTTTTTTCTTCCATGGGATTTATTTCTAATGCTACCTCTTATTTATTGAGATAATATTATGATAAAGCCTTTTCTAGCCCTATATTCTTAAAAAGGAGAAACAATGTGACATAAACAATGGAAATATTCCTGAATGTTTGTATACATTCTAGATTAGATTTGCAACCTTAGATGTGAGTAAGTTACTTTTTCTCTCAAGTTTTTAAATAATGAATTACAAGGTGAAATTGTTGGTATCTTGCAGGTTCAGTATGTAAATAGAATAATAAATTATCTGAAAATAATCAACATTGTTTTACATCAATCAATGTTGTATACCATAAAAAAGACAAAAGTATTTGTGCCTTACCACTTTGTGAGTGTGTGTTTGTGAAGAGAAGGAGAATGCATAACTTTTTCTATTGTTTCTGTGCTAAATTACCTTAAACTTAGTGGCTTTGACAACAATATGCTTTCTGACTCTGTAGGTCAGAAAGTCTCACAGGGTTCTCACCTGGCTACAATAAATGTATTGCCTGGCTGGCATTCCCTACTGGAGGCTCAGCAGGAGTTTCTAGAGATGACTCCTTTTCCTTGCCTCTTGTTCTCTTTCTCCATGTTCAAAGCCAGCAGAGTTGCATCTTTCTGACCCTTGTTTAATCATTACATTTCTAAATAATCTAGAATTATTGAACAAAAATGTTTTAGTGAATGCTTTAATTTATCTTTCTCTAAATTACTCCCCTTTTTCATGATCTGAGTCAAGAAAGTGTTTCATAAGTCTATGCCAACAAATATACTGACAACTCCATGAATTGAGGTTTAATTATACCTCCAACACTCATATAATAAGTGATTTTATTTGGTTAACTGAGATACTGGAAAATAATTTCCTCATCTCAAAATCCTTAATCTCTTTGTAATATACATTTTGCCATGTATGGAAACACAATCACAGATGCACGCACATTAGAATGTGGACATCTTGGGGAGTATTACTCTGTATATAAGGGGCAGGGGAAAAGGAGGAGGAAGAAGAACAGGAATTTATTACAAGGTAAAATTAAACTTTTTGAAAGAAAAATTTTCAGAAGCATATATAAAATTTGTATATAATTTTCTTACTAACAAAATTGATTCATAGATTTATTGCTTTAAAAGTAATTTCTGTTGTCATAAGAAGCATAATTACAACATAGCATTATTATAATGTGAAAATTACACTTTTTCATTCCTGAACACAGATTTATTTAAAGAGTATTTTTAGAACAAATTTAATTTTAATATGTATATATTAAATAATATAGGCTAAAGAAGAAATCTAATTTAAGTAAGGTAATGAGTTTAATAACTAACAGTTAAAAGGTCAACCTAAAAATTTTTAGGTGCAACTTCACACATTTCCAAAGCTATAAAAGCACTTAAAAATATTGGGTAAACCTCATTTGTATTGTATTCTAAGCATTTCTGTAAAAATATGTGCACCCAAAAGTCAATATTTGAAAACGCACATTAAATTGCTGAATATACTCTCAACTAATTGGACTTTCTTGGGATCCTTTCCAAAAGTCAAGAATATGTACAAGGGACTCAAAATAGTTCAGCTATCACCTATTAAATCCATGAAATACTTGTGTGCCAATTATTTTAGTTGTATTTGCTAGAGAAATACACATATAAGTGATAATCTTTGAAATACATTTTCTACATATTTAATGTCCATAACAGTTTATTAAAACGGCTTATTTGATCTTGAGTTTCTTATGTCACTTAAAATGATGGATATTTGATTGACTTGAAATCTAAATCAAAGGAAAATGTTTCTCACATAGAAACTTTTAAATGAAAAAATTCTGTAAATAGCTTTTTATCCACCCTGGACAGTATGATTATCCCTTACAGGCACCTAAAATAGTGATTAGTACAGAGGAGACAATTAGTGTCTAATTTTGGAATAAATATAAAGATAAATGCAGATACTTCCCCAATTTACCCACTATTTAGAATATAATCCCAGATTGTTACATGCATGCTCTAGCTTCATTGAAAAACATGATAGCTGAATCACTACACAGGTTTCAAATCAAGGTTTAAAATTTTTATTTTAATTGTTGATAATTCATTTTAATAACTCTATAATCCCTTGGCCTACTATGTTTTTAAGATATTTCAATTAAGATTTTTAAATATGTCTTCCATTCTGTACCACCTCCGTAGAAGTTTTTGCATTATACTGGCCAATGGAAAACCCAAATATTAGTACCCACTACTCCCTAAACTTTATAACATCATTACTACATTTTAAGATTAATAGACAATTTCCCTTTGAATGAATGATTATGCTTTTGAAAAATATTCTTTTTTTCTGAGAGACCTTGACTCATATCAATCCTATGCAAATTTTTAGTGCCTGCCTTTCCATTTACAAATTTATCTAAGACTTCAGACATGTGTACTTCCATTATTTTGAATGCAATTTGAATTAAGAAAGGATTACTAATGGTATAATTATAGTGAAAGATGCTAAAGGACTATAAATATTCTTCTGACCTTAGCAAAGTCTTAGCAAAATTATCCCTTCCAATTCTTGCTAAATCCAAATTGACCAAAAGACAGCTGCTTGAACCAGGGGACATATTTTCTGTGCTTAAAATTTTTTTATGATTAACATAACCATAATTTCCAATACCATCCAAGAGTGTGAAATATGAACATTCCCAGAATAAAACTGGACTTTGACTTTCCAAATTCTATCCTATAAAATCTCTTTTTTTAAATTCTCTTTCAAAAGTTATCTTGGAGCAACTTTTTGTGTGTTTGTGTGTGTGTGTGTGTGTGTGTGTGTGTGTGTGTGTGTGTGTGGTACTGGGGATTGAACCCAGAGGCCTTCTACCTCCAGGGGAAGCCCTCAGCCCCATTTTTTTTTTTAAACTTGGAAACAGTGTGTCACAGTTGCTGAGGGTCTCACAAGTTGCTGAGGCTGTCTGTGAATACGCAATCCTCCTGTCTCAGCCTCCCAAGTACTGGGATTACAAGCATGCACCACCACACCTGGCTTGGAGAAACTTTTTAATGGCTTACATTTAGATATTTTATTCATCAAGAATATGAGAAGTGTACTATGATTTACTCCCAACAACAATAAAAATGACTAAAAAAATTATTTTGTACTTAGCATATAACCTACTATAGTAGATAAAACAGGTATGAATAAATGAAAATCTAGAAAAACACCAAAAACGGTGAAGTCTAAGAATTTAAACTACTTGCCTCATTACAACTTATTTTACCATAATTTCACAAAAGCTTGTGCATAAAATCCTAGGTCAGAAACTGAGATTACTAAGAAAAATAGTAGATCCTACAATAGAAATATTTTCTTGTACCATTTCACCAAGATTCTGTTCCCACAGGGAGAAATGAAAAGTGTCATTTGACGTCAGTATATACTTGTTATTTATTATTTTATTTTTTTATTGGTGCATCGTAATTATACATCTCGATGCAGTTCAGGATGATAGAGGCATACATGCATACAGTACTCATTGAGCCCTCCCTAGCTCCCACCCCACTACCTCTCCCTGCTCACCTTCCCCAGCTCAGCACAGTGATTGGCTCTGATACAATTGTGTATGTGCATCATGTCCATTAAGGTGTTTCCCTCTTCAAGTCTTCCTTCTCCCATGGATTACAAATTTATGGGATATATACACAATGGAATTCTACTCAGCCATTAAGAAGAACAAATTATGTCATTTGCAGGGAAATGGATGGAACTGGAGAATATTATAAATCATATTAGTCGGTCACAAAAAATGAAGGGTCCAATGTTCTCTCTCATCTGGGGAAGCTAGGGAGAAATGTGGACACAGGCAGGACTCCAAACAATGAAGAAACCTTAGTAAAATGGAGAAGGGGACATAACTTCTTTTATAAGAGATAAACTCCAACTTAGGGTGACCCGATTATGTTATGATGTTTAATATGCATCAGTCTATTTGTTTTACTTAATTTCCAACCTAATTGGAATCATGTAATATCATAAATGCCTCATATGACTACTTAAATAATTAAATCTTAGAGTAAGTTACTGCCCCAATATTGTTTCATCTGGGCTTTATTTATTTATTTACTCATTTGAGATTTTCATCTCAAATTAGGAGAAAAATCCCGTAATGCATATCAATGACATTTTAAAGTTCAACCAAAGGTGAGGATAAATTTTGGAAATCACGTATCAGTAGTCTTAAAAATATATATGATAGAAATTTTTTTCAAGATGATTGGACTCTCAGGCAGAATAAGTACTTTTATTTTTTTATTTTCTTTAAATGTCTCACTATTCCCTATTACTCTCTCAGGAGTGTGAGTTGATCCTCTTGCACAGGATAAAGGTGAATTTTCAATGAAACATATAACAACACGGATGTCAGCACATCCAGACTTCCTCAAATCTTGTGAATACACTGCCATGGTCCACCATTATTTCCAACCATTTCCTATACCCACTATTTCTTGGCCAAAATTCAAGACACATTGTTATCCTAAAATATCTTCATATTTTTTAAATTGTAATTTCTTTGTTGTTGCTGTTCAAGAAAATCTTTTTCTACTTGATGTCTCCCACATAAAGAATTTAGTTTCATCAAAGTTGTAGAGCACTGGTGGCAAGCTTACGTATCTAGAGAGCTACTCATGTGGAGCCTTAAAGATAAGAAAGTGCTTTACTCTGATTCGTAAGACACAGCAGGACATTCTGTTTATCTTTTAACCAGCATAATTTGCTGCAATGGTTTCTTAGAAATACATGCAGTCCAGTTCTACTGCCTATGCAACATGTGTAGAACTCAGCTGCCCAGACAGGTAGAGTACAGTAAGAATGCTCCCATTCAAAACACTTCTCCAGTAGACATTGCTAAGTCAACATTCTCAGCTTTCAAAACACTTTGTGAGTAACATTTTAGTAATGACATGCATTTAGGCTTTTATTTTTTCTTTCCAGCTAGCTACTTTGATATATTTTCATTAAACACAGTATTTTCTGTTTTAACTCTATCTTGATTTATAGTCCTCTAATTAGCCAACAGAGTAGTTTCTATAATTTGTTCTCTGCCATTCCTGTTGATAAACAAAACAGACAGTATCAGAATTTCTGATATGTAATATTCATAAAATAGACAAAAGTTAAAATGTTGACCTTTATGAATACTTTTTTGGACTCATGGGAATACACAATAAAATATAATTTTAAGCTTGACATTGTGGGCACTCATGCAAACCCAGTACATAGGAGGCTGAAATAGGAGGATTGCAGGTTCAAGACTAGCATCCAGTAACTTAGGCAAAACTCACTTCCAAATAGAAAATAAAGCTGGGTATGACAGTACACTACTTTAATCCTACTATTTGAGAAGCTGAAACAAGAGGATAGCAGGTTCAAGGCCAACCTCAGCAATTTAGTGAGGCCCTCTGCAACTTACTGAGATCCTGTTTTAAAATAAAAAGTAAAATAGGGCTGGGGGTATAGATCAGAGGTAGAATGCCCCTGGGTTCAATCCCCAGAACACCACACACACACACACACACACACACACACACACACACACACATACACACACAATGTAATTTTAATTTGCAATATGGATTTTCTGTTATTTTACTTGTATAAACCAAAAATTCCATAAGAAGCAATTCTTAGGCTCATTGAGAGTTTTTAAACTTGAAGTGTATACAACTATAATGACTTTTCTTTTTTTTGTGTGTGTGTGTGGTACTGGGGATTGAACTCAGGGGCATTCTATCTCCGAGCTACATCACCAGCCCTATTTTTTATTCTTTTATTTTGAAACCGAGTCTCACTAAGTTGCGGAGTGCCTCACTAGGTAGCTGAGGCTGGCTGCGAACCCGGATCCTCCGGTCTCAGCCTCCCGAATGCTGGCATTACAAGTGTGTGCCACCATGCCCGGCTTATGACTTTTCTTGATCATTTTGTCCTTATCTCTTTACATTTTATCTTATTGCATTACTCCTCTCTACCCAAATCCTAAAATTAAATCACATTGGGCTCGATGAGTAATGTTTTCTGAATAATGAGGCTAAACTTCAGGCAATTTATACCCCAAACCTCTGATTAGTTTTCATACAATTAAACTAGATTTAGCCACTCATTTCACACATCAGGGAAAGAATTTCATTTTGAGGGAAAAAAATGAATGGGGATAAAAAGAGCAACATCCGGACTCTTTAATATATAAATAGCTTTGGTTCAGTTGAACTCTCAACCAGTGGAGTCAGCAATTTTTTTTTTTTTTTTATGTAAAGGGTAATGTAACCCATGTTTTAGTCTTTGCAGATGCTTTAGATTTCTGACCCTTATCTCATATTCTCAGATTCTATTGAATCTATGAATTAAAGATTATGTTATAAACTTCATAACTTCAGATTATATTATAAAAAGTATATGATACTCATTTGTAAACATTTTCGAATATCTATATAATGATGGATACTATATTACTTAACATTTTAACATATATTCTGTTTTATATTGCTGGATAGTGAACTTTACCCAAACTTAGTATCTTAAAAAAAAAAACAAACATGATTATATCTCACAATTTTGAGGGTCATAAAACAGGTTGGAAGCCGGGCGTGGTGGCGCACGCTTGTAATCCCAGCATTCGGGAGGCTGAGACCAGAGGATCCGGGTTCGCGGCCAGTCTCAGCTACCTAGTGAGGCACTCCGCAACTTAGTGAGACCTGGTTTCAAAATAAAGAATAAAAAAAGTAGGGCTGGGGTTGTAGCTCGGAGGTAGAATGCCCCTGAGTTCAATCCCCAGTACCGCA
>PVLC010013336.1:0-35202 GCA_004027655.1 Graphiurus murinus | reverse complement strand
TTCTACTCAGCAATAAAGGAGAACAAAATTATTCCATTTATAGGAAAATGAAAGGACCTAGAGAACATTATGTTAAATGAGATTAGCCAGTCACAGAAAGTGAGGGGTCATATGTTTTTTTCTCATATGTGAAATCAAGATACAAGAGGGACTTTAGATAATGGAGGAGAAACTCCAGTGAAACAATGGAAGGGGTCTAGAATAGGGTGGTATTGGATAGGGGAGAGAATCAATGAGGGAAACACTGCCAGTTAAGTTATGTACATATGTGAAATTACTAATGCCAAACACAAAATCATGTATGGGGAAGGGGAGGGGGGGAGGAGAGAGAATGTGGAAGCTCACTAAGTGCTGTGTGGATATTTGTCCCTATCACCATGACTACATAATGATGTGAGACTACAATGCACCAATAAAAGTATTTTTAAAACTTAGAATAAAGTAAAAGGCTTCACATATAGATGCCAATCATTAAGTTCAATGTTAAAATGATAAATATAAAGAGATAAAGATAAGAAAATATTTAAAATATTCTAAAATAATAACATATAATCCCTTCAAAAATAAAGGAAATAAATTTGACCTCAGATTTATCAGAGAAAAATGAAAAGAAAATTTCACATTCTTGGTATAAAACATTTTGAAGTATTTTTATAAGTCTATACATAAAATATTATTTGAATGAATATACAAAAATATATTTTAAATGTATATGAAACATACATTGCCATTACCTTTTCTTCAACATGTTTTTAGGGATCTTAACTAATGTAATAAGCTAAGAAAAGGAAATAAGTGGTGTCTTAAACTAGTTCCCTAAGAAGCAGACCTGGAGGCAAAAGTTTCTGTGATAGTTTTTGTTTCACATGTACAATGAAAGGAAAGTAGGATCAAGGCAGGGAAGAAGAAACATCCAATATAAGGTTGCATTGCTGTGTTGGTCAAGCACAATTGACAGCTCTGTCTCACAGAACTGTCTTCAAAAAGTCTAGTCTGAGAGGAAAATGGATTAAGAACGTATTTACCGATTTCTGGTGACTAAGAATCATTGGTTCTTATTCATAGAATTCAATTCATTGGTTATTATTCTTCCAATGATTCCAGATGGAACCATTTGGTCTCTGTAGGACATTAACATCACCAAACTTCCAGTTTATACATTCTTAGAAACTGATAATATTTCACAACCATATCACATAGAGGGAAGTAATGAAGTTAGAATGAAGATGTGAGCAGTGGGGAATGTTAGGAAAGACTGGAGATAGGTGAATCAGAGATGACCTAAAACATGTAATATGAGTCTAAAAATAGTAGAAATATTAGAAAAGGAAACTAACATTGCAGAATGTGTGATTGCTACTTAGAAATCTAAGGCATATTGGAATCTGATGTGATTACCTCTGAGAAGATTGCAATTGGACTGAAAGATTTTTATATTTTCTTTTTCTTTTCTTTTTGTGTGTGTGGTACTGGGGATTGAACTCAGGAGCATTCTACCTCTGAGCTATACCCACAGCCCTATTTTTTATTCTTTATTTTGAAACACCATCTCACAAAGTTATGGAAGGCCTCAATAAGTAGCTGAGACTGTCGGTGAACCTGTGATCCTCCTCTCTCAGCCTCCCAAGTACTGGGATTACAAGCATGCACCACCATGCCTGGCTTATATTTTCCCCTGAACATGCGAGTTTCTTTTCTATAATGAGAAAACTCACTGTAAATCATCATTAAATATGAAATAAATTAATATATTTTTAAAGTAAGAAAAAGATACTTCTTCATAACTTTCCCTGGAAATGTTCTGTCACTCATAAATATTCTTTTTTTTTTTTTTTTTTTTTTTTTTGTGGTACTGGGGATTGAACTCAGAGGCATTCTACCTCCAAGCTACACCCCCAGCCCTATTTTTTATTCTTTATTTTGAAACAGGGTCTCACTAAGTTGCAGAGGACCTCACTAGGTAGCTGAGGCTGGCCGCGAACCCGGATCCTCAGGTCTCAGCCTCCCAAATGCTGGGATTACAAGCGTGCGCCACCACGCCCGGCTCATAAGTACTATCTTATTAATTTTTCTATAGTCATAACAAAATGTCTGAAACTGGCTAACTCCTAAGAATGGAAGTCTATTTAGCTCACAGTTCTGGAGGCTGGAAGTCCAAGAGCATGGCACTGGCATCTAGTGAAGGCTTTCTTGCTGATTGATGGAGGAATCATATATTGAGACAGAGCAAGCATGCTAGATCACTCTTCTTCTTCCTCAGAAGCCACTAATGCCATTAGGGGCCCCAGCCTTATGACCTCATCTAACTCTAATTACCTCCTAGAGGCCACCTCCAAATACCAATAACAGGAATTTGGCGATTGAGTTTCCAACAAATGCGCTTTGGGAGACACATTCAAACCATAGCAAGGGCTTAGCTTAAACTGCATTGTATTCTAGCTGTTAGTTAATCTTCTGTATAACATAGAAAACATACAGGAGATGAGTTAACAAGCTGAATAGGATTGCATTCTCAAGCATTTTCTTTGCTCTGATCTGCAAATATTACCACAAATATTGTTTGAGTAAGTGTAGCATAATAAGAGAATACATTTTCCAATTTTATGATAGTCACAAAAAACAATTTAGTACAATGAGTCTTGCATAAAAATTGAATTTCTAAAATTAGTGTTATGCAGATATGACAGAACTGAAGGATTTTGCAGTGAAAGCAACAAGTAGGTGTTATAAATGGTATTTCTTAATATAATCCAAAATATGCATACTTTTTATTTGTTTTGGAAAATGAAAAAAAAAAGCTATCAAAGTGTGTGTGTGTGTGTGTGGTATTGGAGATTGAACACAGGGGTCTTGTACCTCCAAAGTATACCCTCAGTCTGTTTTATTTTTTTGTTTTAAAATAGGGGCTTGCTAAGTTGCTGAGGCTGGCCTTGAACTGGCAATTTCCCTATCTCAGCCTCCCAAGTACTGAAATTACAGACATGTGCCATGGTATACAGCTGCTACCATAATTTTATAAATTTAAGTACCATTAATAAGCTGGAATACTTACAAATATTATAACAGGATACTATAGAAATGTAAACTGGCATTTTGCCTTTAAAATTTTAAATTTGTTTAATATATACTTTTAGATTCTTCTTACAAGATAAATGTCAACCACTTCCTAAATAATTATCCAAAAAAAAAGGAAATGCTTTGGAAAACTCTATAAAGAGGAGTAAACAAATATATTCAACATTTCAGTTTCTAATACTAGGTTCTTTTAACTTGGGGTTTCCAAATTGAAACATATAAATCAAAATGAATACACAATATGATACAGTGGAATTTAGGATAAAATAGTAAAACTTATGTATGTTCATTTCAACCTCCTGTTTATTAACTTTTTCTCCATTTTATAGTTTTGTAGTTTATGCAATACTATTAGTTGTTTACCTAAAATTCTCAATATGCATCTTTAAATTATTATGCTCTATTTTAAAAAGGAAATTGTCATTTCCTATAAAATGTCTTACATATAAGTATACACATACACAAATAAATGTAAAGCATTAAAAATAAAATATTATTTTCTATTTTTCCCATATCTGTAAGCTTTTTTTTTTCTTTTCTGGTACTAGGGATTGAATCCAGGGGCATTCTACCTCTGAGCTGTACCCTGCCAGCCATTTTTAGTTTTTGTTTTTGAAAAAGGGTCTTGCTAGGTTTCTGAGAGTCTTCCTGCATTGCTGAGGCTGTCTTCAAACCTGTGATCATTCTGTCTCAGCCTCAAATGTATTGGGATAATAGGCATGTTCTACCACTCCCAGCTATCTGTAACCTTTATAATGATTTGTTACTTTTTATTTTTTAATAGTTTCATCCTTCTACCTAGGATCATTTTCTCTTTATCCATTTTGTATTTCTTAGTGTGCAATTGCTGGTAACAAAATCTCTCCTTGTAGAAAAACATCTTAATTATACCTTCATTTAAAAAAATACATTTTTAGTGAATCTAGAATTTTCAATTGTTTTTTTATTTGCTTCTTTTGGTATTTTTAATATGTTATCCTGCTGTCTTCTGGCTTTCATGTTGTTGTTGTTGTTGTTGTTTTCCTTGAAAATCATTGACAAGTCTTCTAGTCTCAGTTCTGATATTTAAATATCTTGGAATACATTGCTTTTTTTCCAAGAGAAAAAAAACTGAACAGATTGAAAACCCATAATTCTTTTTTGTTGTTGTTGTTGTTGCCATTTTATAGTGGGAATTAAACCCAGGGGCATTCTATCTCTGAGCTACACCCCCACCCTTTTTGTTTTTAATTTTAAACATAGTTTTGCTAAGTTGGAGAGTCTTGCAAACTGCTGAGGTTAGCCTCGAACTTGAGATCTTCGTGTCTCAGCCTCCCAAGTACTGGTATTATAGATGTGTACTACTATGCCTGGATAACTCTTTTTAAATTCATCAGAGAATTGAAATGACAGGGTAATTCCAAACCCAGAAAATTAAATATATAGATAAATTAATAAAGTCATATTTGAGATCAGCTTACTAATGTGAGCACAAAGTCTTAGAGCTAGTAACACACTGGAACACTTAAATGCTAATTCATACATTGTTAGAGATCTAGCATGGACTAGTGTGAGGTTTAAAAACTCCTGGTAGCACAACCTTAGGAGAGTTGCCCACATTGTCATGAGTTTTTCTTCCAGAAGACCCCCTCCACGGTAAAAATCAGAGCAAAGACACCTTGTGATTAGGAAATGGGGAGGGGACGTAACAATTTTGAAATATGCTCCAAGCATTCAATTTTCCATATCAAAGGCCAATCTTCAATACAAACTACTGGAGCCGTATATGGCCTAGAAGAAGAGCAATTTGACAACTCCACTTCAACATTTTGAAAAAAATGAGAAAGAAAAAAGAAAAGAAAAACATTCTAAATTCCAGGAAGTCAGGATCAAAAAAAAAAAAAAAAAAACCCTGAAATTTGAGATTTGTTTTTTTATTTTTTATTTTTGGTGGTAATAGGAGGTGAACCCAGAGGCATTCTACCTCTGAGTTATACCCCCAGTCCTACTTTTCACTCTTTATTTTGAAACAGGGTCTCAGTAAGTTGCAGAGGGCCTCACTAAGTAGTTGAGGCTGGCTGCAAACCCAGGTCCTCCAGTCTCAGCCTCCCAAGTCCTGGGATTACAAGCATGCGTCACCATGCCTGGCATGAAATTTGAGATTTAAATGAAACACACACTATACTATAGAATGTTTGCTTCCCAGTTCCTATCACCATATTAACAGAGCTCCGTATTACAACAGTAAGTAACAACTGTACATAGATGCTTTTTAAGGAGTTTCTGTGGAAACTAAAAAGCAACAAGGGAAGCAAAAATAAGAAGACAAGGTACAGGCATCTATAGCAAATATTAAACACAGCACAAGTCCTAGCTGGATCAACATGAAACTTCATACTAAAGGCCCATTTATGTCCGTTCTTATTGCCTGATACAGCATGTCTAGCTGTCAAGGAAAACATGCAAAACATGCTTAAAAGCTAGAGAGAGAAAAAGCAACTTTCCCAACCAGACACAGATATAAATGACAGATATTGTGGCATTATCAAACTTGGAATTTAAAGAAACTATTAGTATTCTTAAAGGTTTAATGGAAAAAGTGGATGATAGGCAAAAATAAACTGGTAATATAAGCAAAGACATAGAAACACTGAGAGAATTAAAATAAAATGCTAAAAATAAAAAACACTGTTAGTGTCTTTGATGCCATGATCAGTAGAACAAATGCAGCCAAAGAGAAGAACAACAAAATGGAATAGAAGATCTAATACTCATGTAACAATTACAAATACAAGCATACACGCTATGGAATACTAGAAAAAGAGACAAAGCGGTAGAAGAAATATTTAAAGTAATAGTGGCTCAAAGTTTTCCAAACTTAATCACATGCACTAAACCACAGATTTCAGAAGCTCAGAGAACACAAAGCAAGATAAACACCATAAAAATCTACAATGGAATATATAATATTCAAACTGCAGAAAACCAAAGACAAATGGAAAATATTGAAAGAAGCCAGAGAAAGAAATAATTGCTTACCTACACTGGTATAGGAGAAAATAACATCAGATTTCTCTTCAAAAAGACATGTAAGCAAGAGAAGAGTGGGGTGAATTATCTAACATGCTGAATGGAAAGGAAAAGGCGCTTGTGGGTGAGTTTGAATTTTAGTAAGACCTTCATCTGAGCTTTGATCGACTGCCTGGCAGGTCTGCTTCTACAACCCTACAACACTACGGGGATTCATTTCCAATATTTTCAAGTTTTGAGCTTCCTTTTTAACCTTCCACTCCATAGAGGTTCAAATGATGTACATGTGGAGACAGAGATGAGTAGAGGATGGAAGCAATTTCTCTAGGAGGACTCTAAGTTCCACAGAACTGCAATATATTTCATTCTACCTGTACTGTGTTTCCAACGCAGAATATAGACTACTCCAACTTCAAAATTATAGTTTTATTATAAATTATCTTTTTTTTTTCATTTTCAGGACCATTTGTCTGTCACAGTGTATTACATCTGACCCAGAATCCAGTGCCTCCACTTTAAATATTTCTTAAATATATTTTATAAAGTAGTTTAAATGCTGGAAGTAAAGTTTTGTTCTATTGTGCCAAAATTAATATATCTACACTGGGGGTTCATACTTTTAAAATGTTCACAGATATTGGAATATGATTAACAGTGCTTAGATTTTATTGTTTATCAAATTGTTCTCTTATATTTTCATAAGAGCTACCTATACTTTCTTATCAGGCTCATACAACTCCAATAAAATCAATTTGTTCAATATCATATATATATATATATGAGCAAGGACTATATATATTCAGGAATATATATATATTCCTGAATTTATAGAATTATATATTCATAGAAGTTTGCAACTGTTCTTTTTAATAAAAATCATAGCAATATTCTGCATTGGTAAAATTTTTATTTGAAAGAATAATGAACTATAGGAGTAGTTAAAAGAGCCAGATATCTTTTCCAGATAATCATTTTTCTTGTTGAAAAAGTACCAGCAACATAATTTACTTTTCTTTTAGAATTCTTGATGTTCACATCAAAGGCCTAGTAACAGAGGGATAGTGTGTATATTTCTATGTAAGTTAGATAAATTATCATGAGCTTTATCTTCCATAAAATGAGCCTGAAGTTGCTGTTCTATTTCCCAGTGCTTTTTCTGCATGTCTTCCAGATATTTCCATCACTAAGATTTTTTGAATATCCACTACTTTATGGTATCTTCATATTTCTCAAACTCCATAGTTTGTTGATCTCTTGTCTTATTTTACTTTCTTAAAACTCTTCTGCCAGCTTTCTCTACTGTCTGAAAAGCACTCCGCCATCTGAACATCTGGAAATAAAACCTTGCAGTTAACAGTCACATTCTCATCAATGGAAGTCTGTTCATTTCTGAACATCTTGCTGTTGCCTTCTGACTAGGTATGTTGAGAAACTGCACCATCTGGGCCTAATGAAACAGAAATGAAAACTGAGTCTCAGAGTACTCACGGCAAGATTGCCCAGAGCATCTCTGTACCCTATTTCATCTAGGCATTTGCTTTATTTATTTTATTTTATTTTTTTTGGTGGGCTGAGTGTCTTTTAACTCCTATCAACTAAGTTGTCATTGACACAAAGTAAGTACTAATGTCCTTTAACAGTGATTTTAAATTTAAATGGGGTTAGGGTTCTTTAAATGAATTCTAAATTTTAATAAAACATCTTTTTGTGTATATAGTCTCATCTGAATTTGAATTAAGTCAAATTATGTAGGAATCTCATGCTTTGTCTTGGCTGCCACAGTTTAATTGAATCTAATCTAGGAGGGTCTAGGCTACTATATCTCCAATTCTGACTCCCTTAGTACCAAAAATATAAAGCCGCACCTTCCTTTATTTTTATGTTACTTTGTCCAAAAACCTTTCAGAGACAAAATAGAGATGTAAAGTTATTTTATTCCTTTAAGTGATCCGTTCAAAATTTTCTAAACTATTGGATGAATCATTTAAATGTAAACAAAGTTTTGTACTAAGAATTTTAGATCAGTAAACAAAACTGGTGAAAGTTGAATTCACAACTCAATCAAATTGAGCTAAGTGAATTCCTGGTAATTTGAAAAGCCGCTTTGGGTATAAGTTTGATAAAAAAACAAGGGGGCACTGTGTGTAGATAATGGAAGTAAGTAGGGTTATGATGTGATGAGCTTAGCAGCCTCATCAGAGAAGTTTGACTTGCATCTGGTTTTCATAGGAAGTTTCTATGTAAGACTTGCGTGTGTGTGTGTGTGTGTGTGTGTGTGTGTGTGTGTGTGTGTGGTACTGGGGATTGAACTCGGGGGCATTCTACCTCTGAGCTATACCCCCAGCCCTATATTTTATCCTTTATTTTGAAACAGGGTCTCACTAAGTTGCGGAGCACCTCACTAAGCAGCTGAGGCTGGTGGAGAACCCAGATCCTCCGGTCTCAGCCTCCCAAATAGTGGGATTACAAGCGTGCACCACCACGCCCGGCTGTAAGACTTACTTTGAATAAACTTTTCCATGACTTAAAATATTAAAGAATACTAGTATTGTTTAATCTGAAAAATAGTCATCTAGCTATGATAGGTCTTTCCTAGAGTCTAATTCGTAGACAATTCATGAGAATTAGGATAGTTTCTCCATACTTGAAGTTTTATGAGCTATTAAGTAGACCAACTATAGAGCTAAGTTAGAGTGCACAAAAAAAAAATACAAGAAAGCACCAAATTTATACTATCATCATATTAATAAAGAATTATAGAGCCATCAAAAATATATTATTTTTAAGGAAAGTTTGGGTAATCACTATAGATGACTATAACTTTAGGGGTTTTTTTGTTTTGTTTTTTTGTTTTTTGTGTGTGTGTTTATATGCTATAGGGGAACTTGATTCCCACAGTGTTACAATAAATTGGAAGGTTTTAGGTGGGTCCCATTGGTAGGTTCTTGGATCCCCAAGGCCATGCCCATGAAAGAGATTGTGGATTCAGAGTTTCTTTCTCTCCCTTTTCTCTCCCCTCTCCTCTCTCTCAGCTTGAAAAGTGATTACTTGCTCTTATACATACTCCCACCATGTGACTCCATCCACCACTCTTACCATAGCCTGATTTTAAACTTTGAATCCTCAAAACTATGAGCTAAACAAACCTCTTTTCTTCATAAGTAGCCTATTCATGTGTGTTTCATTATAGTAAGGAAAAGCTCACCGCTCACATACATACACATTTTTTTAGAACTGGCTAGATAATTAGATATGCATTAGAATCGCTAGTAGAAACATATATAGCACTGCTTACTTGACATGTCTTTTTTTCCTCAAAACTATTCTGAAAATTCCATCCTCAATTTCTTCAGGAAGAATCACACACACACACACACACACACACACACACACACACACACACAATGTTTTCAAATATGTTATAGTCAATATCCATTATCCAGTACTGTATTACCTATTCTAACTTGGAATAAAAGTCAATAATAATAATAAAATAATAAAAGGCAATAATAATTGATTACTCTAATTTCAACTTTGATATCATAAAATTGTTTAAGCAGAAATATTTTTTCTCAAAAAGCTTTTTTGATTCTCGTAGAAGTTTGACTCATAGAGTATAATGACAGAAGTGTTTCACCCCAAAAGTATCTGAGTCAAAGCTAAAGGAGTCATTATGTTTTAATTCTAAGCCTCTCTCAAGGAGAGAAAAAAAGAACTATCTTATCATTTCCCTTTTGTAACACCCTTTACTTGTAACACTTGCTTTCCCTTGGTAACAATCTCACTGTTCTTCACTTATCATTCTTTCCTCTAAAGCTTTCCCACATGGAGATAGATCTCTGGTTCAGTCACTGGTCTAGTCTATATTTATGGTAGCAAGATGATACATGCTAGGGTTGCTTCTCTCCTTCCAGTTCTAGTCACAGTGAGTGCACTGGATAAGTGTAGAGAAATAAGACCATCACAACCAGCAGGAAAAATAAATAAATAAATAAACATTTGCCATCATCAGACCCAACTTGGCAACATCTGGAGAAGAAATAGTCTATCAATCCCCTTGGAATTCTTTTAATTCGGGTTAATTAATAGATATAATTTCTAGTTTTGGAATCTTACCAACCTTTGAAACAGTAACTCTAGGGGCTATTGGGTCTGGCACTTAAAAAAAAAAAATTTACATACAAGCGAAGATTTGCACGTAAACTCCTGACTCCTTTCCCCTACTCTCCAGTTCCACCAAAAATGCACAATTTTTTTTTTAATGAGGATTCTACTAGTATGGGGGGGCACTAGAGACTGAACACTTGGGTATTCTATCTCTGAGCTATACTTCTAGCCCTTTTTATTTTTAAAACAAAGTCTCCCTAATTTGCTGTGGGTCTCAATAAGTTGCTGAGACTGGTTTCAAACCTGGAATCCTCCTGTCTCAGCCTCACAAGTACTGGGATCTCAGGTGTGTGCCACCACACCTGGCTCTGATTAGTATTCTTGGTTTTAAATTGCAAAATATAAGAGTAGAAATTTGCAGACTGCCCTATCCTTTGTTGCCTGCATCATTTTAAACAGGTGTTTTTATTTCTCATGTCAGTTTGTATTTATTTATTTATTTATTTATTTATTTATTTATTTATTTATTTATTTATTTATTTATATTGCAGTACTAGGGATTGAACTCAGGGGCATTCTACCTCCAAGCTACACCCTCAGTCCAGTTTTTTATTCTGTATTCTGACACAAGGTCTCACCAAGTTACGGAGAGCCTCACTAAGTAGCTGAGGCTGGCTGCATACTCAGATCCTCTGGTCTCAGCCTCCTAAGCACTGGGATTACAAGCGTGTGCCACCACTCCCAGCTTACATTTCTGTTTCTTCATCCATCATTGTGCTAGAACTGAATGCCTTGGTCTGATGAAATGTAACTAGAAGGACCAAACTGATATGATATTTTTTGTCCCGGGCCTTGGAGAGCTTTAGTAACATTGGCTTCAGTTAGTGAGTATGAAAACCCCAACCCAGAATATATATCAAGTTCTGTCAATAGCCATTTAAGTACCTTCCTCCCAGCAAGAGGTAAAAAGCCAACATAATCTACTTGCCAAGTATGTGCTGGCAAGGGTGAACTACAGACTCTGCCTTTTCTGTTGGCAAACAGGGTAATTTTTGTTAACAGTTCGGGCTTTGGTAGAGGCCACCCATACATGTTGTCATTTGGCACATCAATGTCAGATTTGAATTCTCCTATGCCTAGTTCTGTCACAGGCCTGGGTTACCACTTTAAGACAGCCAACTAGAGCATCACCTTAAGTGATGGTGCAGTTTTGCTTTGGTGAGTATCAAAATGCCTTGGATTTTTATATCATAATTTCTGTAGATATTTTCAAAGAGTAGTGCCCCATATTGGGAAGGCGGGGTGTCTCTCAATGGTTTGTTGGATTCATTTTCCAAAACAAATTGAAAGCCCAAGAGTCAGTACAGACTCAAATACTGGGGCTTTTGTTTTCAGCTCTTCTATCATTGCAAAGAACACAGCCTGTAATTCATCTCTTCCATGAATATTTTACTATTTGCAGGATGCAGGGTAGCTGATTTTCACACTAAGACTTGACTCCTGCCTCTGGAACTGCTCTCTGAGAACCAAGCCAATTGCCTGGTGTCCTTGGGCAATCACTCAAAAAGATGCCTATTTAGCAAAAGCAGCAAGCAGATTCTTAGGCAGCTCTATAATAGGCCCTAGAAAGAAAGAGGATATTTGCACATTAACACAATGTGTTTTTCCTGTGAATCCCTGGGTAAAATGCTCTTATATGTACCATTTTTATTTCCTCTTATAGGAGAACTTCTTTGGGCATTTCTCTCTCTCTCTCTCTCTCTCTCTCTCTCTCTCTCTCTCTCTCTCTCTCTCTCTCTTTCAGAATGCTTTTCTGAAATTACCCATGATTTTGGGAATTCCAAGTCGTAATATAGTCATAAATAATTTGCTCATTGGGTTGTCTGAGGAGGTGTTCAATATTAAGCGAGTAACTATTTATCAATAATATACCAGAAAGTAACATCTGAGAATTCTAAAGTGTAAAAGCTCAGGGCCAACTTTGAGTAGTGGTGGTCATGAAGAGTCCAGTATAACTGGTCAGTACTTTAAGTACCATTTCAACATTAGGACCATGTGTCCCAAAAAGAATATCTAGGATTACAGACTGTTGTAGTTTTAAGAAGACTTATTTTTTTATTTAAGCCCCCAATTAAATATGGCCTTTTGCAATGATTTTTGAACATTAGGGTGGTGAAGAATTTGACTTTACCAAAAAACAAAAAAAGACCAATAGATATTCAGGTTGAGAGACAGGCCGTGAGAATATTTTTAGTGGTTGGTACTAGTCAGCTTTTCATTGCCATAACAAAATACCTGAAGCAGGATCACTTATAATTAAAGAGGTGTTTTTAGCTCACAACATTGGAAACAAAGTCCAAACAGCATGGAGCAGGCCCTGGTGAGGACCACGTCTTGCACATGTCACCTCATGGCAGATTGCAATGGCAGGAGCACAAGTAGGAAAAGTGAGCACCTCCCACTAGGCCCCACTCCTTGAAGGTCCAGCACCTAAACACCACCACATTGAGGACCCAGTCTCCAGTACATGAACATTCAGGGAGACACCCAAGCTACATCTAAACCATAGTGTGATCTATAATAAATTATACTTTGCACCAGTACATGTCATCCTAAAAAGAGATACAGGCCACGTGAGATTCTGGATTTGTGTAGGATTAATCAAACATCCCTATTATGTGATTTATGACTGTAGCAAGTTTGCTTTGCTAAAGCCTGATCCTCATTTTAGAAATATTATAATATCATCAATAGTTCATGGGCAGTTATAAAAGAACTAGGTCCAATCTCATTAGACTAACATTGTAAGGGAAAGCTCAAATGTTCTTGAGATAATATAGCAACTATATATTGGAGACCATTCTAGACAAATTTAAATAGCTGCTGATTCTCCCTAACAATAGATATTGAGAAAAACACATTAAGCATATTAGTTATAGATAACAGTCACTATGATATTTTATAGTGAAAGTAGATCATATCATAAACTTCTGAGGCTATTTGAAGTGTAATCATTTTATAATTTACTTCCAACTTTTAAATTCCTTCAACTTTCCTCATTGCCCATACCAGACTATTATACAATCAATTTAAGAGTACTAATTCACCTGAATCTGTCATTTCCTTTATTATTCCAGTAATTTTCTATTGTCATACAGGTATCTAATCTTGTTTCAAACTTAGTATTTGAGTTAAGTTTAGGTAACTCCAAAACTTTCAATTTTCGTTCTCTAATTAGTGTTATGTCCACAACAATTATACATTCAGGTAATGTAAATGCCAACAAGGCAACATTCTCCTTTATCATATTTTACAAATTCTAACTAGAGTTTAAATTTTTATCCTGCTTCAAGAGCATACCCATATCCTTGTAAATTAAGTCTGTCTCCACTAAAAGTCTCCTTAGCAGGAACTATCCACTGTGTTCCTTTATCCAATAGACCTAAAGGAGTTTCCACCCTACCCTCTGACACCACACTCCACCTCTTCAACCCTGCACTGAGATCTGTTGTTGGAGACTGGCTGAGGTCTGACCTTTGTCCTCCTCATGAATTCTTTGCTTACTAAGCATCTCAGGAATCTCAGGTGGGGAGAGAAGCCATTGAAATTAAGGGTGTGGGCTCACTGAGGCCTCTGCCCAAGACCAGACATACTTATAGTGTGTAGTTAGAGATTATGAACTTTCCAGATTTTAAAACTATATTTTTCTTCTCCTTCCCAATCTGTCTCCTTTCTACCTAAATTTTTATTTCTTCTATTCTACCTCATCAGTATCATCTGACATTTGTTTGTTTGTTTATTTGTTTGTTTGTTTTATGTCTGTATGTGTGTGTATGTATAACTAAGGATTGAACCCAGGGGCATTCTACCTCTGAGCTATGTTCCTAATTCTTTTTTATTTTGATTTCCAAATAGGGTCTCACTAAGTTGCTGAGGCTGATCTCAAACTTGCAATCATTCTCCCAAGTAATGGAATTATAGGCAAGCACCACCACCCCACCTAGATCTGACATATAATTTTATTTTTTTATTTTATTTTTTCAGAGACAAAGACAGAGGTTTTATTTAGGAAAAGTGGGGGTACATGTTTAAGGGTGAATGCAGGCCAGCTGGAGAGCCTGAGAAGCCCTTGGGATCTTTACAATTTTTTTCTAATAGGGGACCCAGAGAGGGGAGTGGAAGTCTGGACTTCCTCATAATCCTCTGGTTCTGAGCATCCATAGGTGGTCACAGGATGTTGTCTGACCTTGTTCCTCCTTATGGATCCTTTGTTTACTAAGCCTTTCAGGTGGGGAGAGGGGCCTTTGTGATTTAAGGTGAGGGCTCCTTGAGGCTTCCACCCAAGATAGAACACACCCTGTAGGGTGGAGTTAGAGATTCTGAACTCTCTAGACTTCAAAACTGTATTTCCCCTTTCTTTCCCAATTTGTCTTCTTTCTACCTAGAAGAAAGTATAGAAGATTTTATTTCTTCTATCCTACGTACTGGCCAGCCCCTCCGGAGACTTTGGTCCCTTAATCTTAAAGGGATAAAGGGAGAAATTCCATCTTCTATAACTGCTTCTGAGCTGACAATGGGCATAAGCCCTCCCCATACAGGGACCTGTAATCTCATCCTGATTGATCAAAAGGAGACATAGGGAGATCAGGGGTTTTTTGTTGACTGTAGAACCATTATTCTTTGATATACTGGAAAAGAAGACATAAACATGTGAGATATAAGCCCTTGACAACAGTAAATCAAACAACAGAAGAGTATTCCAATGCAAAGTATACTGGCCAAGCAAATGAGAATTTTATCCCACCTAGATGTTAACCCATCATTTTCTTTCAAGTGGAACACTCAGCAAGCTAGCTCCAGTGAACTGGAAGTTCAAACCAAATAGGTACCTTTATCAATATCTCTGAAATATTGGTATTGCCCAATCCAGAAAAAAATGCTCTTTCCTGAAAGAATGATGTAAAAATCAGGAGACAAATAAGTTGATATCTTTTAGTCTGGATAGACATAATTTAGTTATAAGGAAAAATGACAAAATTAAAACTTATCCTGACTCAGTCTTCTTGGTCCTTTGAATAATACTTTTCTCTGGATTGGGCAATAACAATATTTCAGAGATATTGATAAAGGTACCTATTTGGTTTGAACTTCCAGTTCATTGGAGCTAGCTTCTTGGTTCTTTGAATAATACTTTTAAATCCTCTAAAAGATCACAGGAATAGTGTTTGCAGGTCTCATCAGTGCTCAGAGGGTTATTCCTGACTTCAGAGCCTTGATCCTGTAAAGTCTCAAGAGGCATAGGTTTAATTCTAAACATTAATGTCAAGAACTCTCTAGATCTGGTGGGGGGTTTTGGACCTCTAGTAAGTATCTTAATTTATCAGCTTTTTCTACAAGGAGTGCTGTAGCACCTATAGCCCACAGGTAACCAGGCTACCCATGTGACACTGAATGCAATTGTTTAGAAAAATAAACCACAAAGGTCAAGAACAGTAAACCATTCAGATGTGAGTCAAAATAGTATGTGGATTAGGGACTATAAAATGTAGCAGAACTACAGCCTCATTAACTGCCCTTAAATCTTGAATTAATAAATATGTCCCATTTGGTTTCAACACCAGGAGAATTGGGTGTATTACATGGGGAGAAGCAGCAAACTCAAAAACCATATTTAAGAAATTTACTAATAAGAGGCTGAAGGCCTTAGCGCATGACATCCAATTTTAAAGTAATCATCATAAAAGCAACCAACAGCAATTATAAACTCTCAATAAATAAAAATAGAAAACTCAGACAGGAAATAGAAGAAATAACTTAAAAATTCAAACACACACACACACACACACACACACACATATATATATTTTGTTGTTGTTGTTGTTGTTAAACCTTGCTGTCAGGCATGGTGGCACACACTTGTAATCCCAGTACTTGGGAGGCTGAGACAGGTGGATTATAGGTTCAAGGCCAGTCTTGGCAACTTATCGAGGCACTCAACAACCTAGTAAGACCCTGTTTACAAATAAGAAACAAAAAAAAAAATTGGGCTAGGAGTATATGGGGGTATAGCTTGGAGGTAGAGTGCCTCTTAATTCAATCCCGGTGCCAAAAAAACCAAAAACAACCTTGCTGGACTAGCCCAGTATTAGATTGAATATGACAGAGGATAGAATTAATGAACTAGGAAACAATCAATAAAATTTATCAAATCTGAATAGCAGGGAGAAAAATACTGGGGAAAAAATGAGCAGAACCTCAGAGACCTGTGGGCATAAGCAGATATACAACATTCATTTTGTTGGACTCACAGAAGGAGAGGAGAAAAAAGTAAGATAAAAAGACCATTCAAAGAAATAATGAGCCGGGTGTGGTGGTGCACGCTTTTAATCCCAGCATTCGGGAAGCTGAGACCAGAGGATCCGGGTTCCCAGCCAGCCTCAGCTACCTAGTGAGGCACTCCGCAACTTAGTGAGACTCGGTTTCAAAATAAAGAGTAAAAAAATAGGGCTGGGGGTGTAGCTCGGAGGTAGAATGCCTCTGAGTTCAATCCCCAGTACCTCAAAAAAAAAAAAAAAGAAAGAATGATTGAAAACTTGGCAAAAGACACAAGCCTTGAGACCAAAGAAGTCAAGTGAATTCCAAAATGGATAAACCCAAACAAATTCACACAATAAATCACACTACAATTAGCTTCTGAAAACAAAGAGAGATAACATTATCTACAGGTGAGTAACAATTCAAATGACTTATCATCTGTAACCATGAAGACACAATATTTTTCAAGTGCTAAAAGAAAAGAACTGTCAACAGTGAGTGTATGTCTGGAAAATTACTCTTCAGGAATTAAGAAGAAATAAAGACAGATGAAGAAAAAGAATGATTATTTTTAAACTGGCAGATCTACCCTTAAAAGTTATCTAAAAAAGTCCTTCACAGGGAAAAGAATAGATAAAAGAGAACATCTTGGAGCATTAGGACTGAACAAAGAACAATCGAAAGAACAAAAACATGGATACATAACATAGATCATCCTTTCCTCATAAATTTTATGATTCATATTTTCTATTTGAAATGAAATTTATAATACCATCATTTTAGTCAGTCCCTGCTGCTATAACAAAGTATCATACACTGCATAATTTGCAAAATGATAGAAATTTACTTTTCACGGTTCTGGATGCTGAAATTCCTTGATCAAGGGCCTGCAGATGTGAGATCTTGTGAGAGCTTGCTTTGCTTTCTGCTGCATACACGGTGTTTTACTGCCACTGCCACATTCTCACGTTGTCAGGGAGGGCAAATACTATACTCACAAGGTAGAAGAGACCAGTAAGCACCTTCAACCTCCTTCTTTTTTTTTTTTTTTTTTGCAGTACTGGGGATTGAACTCAGGGGCATTCTACCTCCAAGCTATACCCCCAGTCCTATTTTTTATTCTTTATTTTGAAACCGAGTCTCACTAAGTTGCGGAGTGCCTCACTAGGTAGCTGAGGCTGGCCGAGAACCTGGATCCTCCTGTCTCAGCCTCCCGAATGCTGGGATTACAAGCGTGCGCCACCACACCCGGCTCCTTCAACCTCTTTCATCAGGGTGCTAATCTCATTCTTGATGGCTCTACTTTCATGGCTTAGACACCTTCTGAAGACTCCATCTCTTAATGCTGTCAAACTGGTGATTAAATTCTAACATATGAATGGGTGGCTTCTTTAGAGCTTAGACTCATCTGATACCCTAGACAATAATATCTAAGGGTAGCAAACTGGGTATGGTGGTACATGCCTGTAATCCCAGTAGTTGGAAGGCTGAGACAAGAGAATTGCAGATTGCAGGACAGCTTCAGCAATGTAGTGAGACTCTCTGCAATCTAGTGATAGTCTGTTTCAAATGTTTTTGAAAAAGGGCTAGGAATGTAGCTCAGAGGTAGAATGCCTTTGGATTCAATCCCCAGTACCAAAAAAAAGAAAAGAAAAGTAAAATAATAAAGTAAGGAAAGTAAAGGGGCCTTAAATGAAGCAAGGATTCCCCATTTCCCTACAAGTGGCACAATATTTGTACCTGTAAACTATGATAAGTCCTATGTGTATAACTATCTAGTATAACCACCATAAAAATTAACAAAGAGAACATTCTGAACAACTTTAAATATATGAAGATAAAATCCTAAACAAAAGTTCAGTGATCCATAAGAAGGGAGGAAAAAGAACAAACAAAAAGTACCCACAAAATAAAATGGTAGATTTAAGCTATAACATATGGTTAATTATCATAGATATGAATAATTACCTTAAATATCAATCAAAAGTCAGTTCTCAGAGAGCATAAAAATGACTCAACTCTGTTATTTATGAAGAACTTACTTCAAATGCAATGACATAGGTATGTTGAAACTAAAAAGATGGAAGAGTATATACCATATGAACATTAATTCCCAAAAGGCAGTGAATCAAAGAAAATCACTAGAGATAAAAGGAAAAAGATAAGTGTTTTCAAAGTGACTCTACCAGGAAGGCATATGATCCTAAAAATATAGGCATTCAAAAAAAGACCTCAAAATATACGAAGCAAAAACTAATAGAGTTAAAGGGAAAAACAAATGAATAATTATAAATGAAAACTTCAACTCTCCTCATTCAGCAACCAATGGCACTACTACATGGAAAATCAGCAAGAACAGAGACAAATGGAGCAGCAAGGTGGACCTAAAGGAGTAAACATACACACGTGTATCATTCCGCCGCACAATACGCTTTTTTTTTTCCTCAAGTGTCCATGGAGACTTCACCAAAATAAACTATATCCTAAGCCAGAAAGAAAACTTTGTGACATTTAAAAGAATTGAAATCATAGCATGTGTTCTCTAACTATAACTAAGGCTAGCTAGAAATCAATAAAAGAAAGGCAATAAGAAAATGTCTAAACCCCTGGAAATTAAGTGATAAACTTCTAAACAAATCTATCAGTGTCAGAGAAAGATTTAGAGGACATTTAAAAAATATATAGAATTGATTAAAAATTAAAATATAACAGGAAAATCAATGGGATACAACAGCAAACATAGTGAGGAAAAAAAATGTAAAACACTAAATACTGAAACTACAAATGAGGAAAATTCTCAAATTGATCATCCAAGTTCCCACCTGAGGAGCCTTAAAAAAAAAAAGCAAAATAAACCCCAAAGCAGAAGGTAGGAAAAGAGAAGAGCAGAAATCAATGAAATGGAAAATGGAAAAACAACAAAGAAAATCAATTAAACAAAGCCTAATTTTAAAATAAAAATCCATAAAATTGACAAACTTCTACAAGATTGACAGCAATAAAACAAACAGATACAAATCACCAATATCTGGGATAAAATAGGGGATATCTTTACAGATTCTGTAAGTACTAAAAAAGTAATGAAGAAATATGACAGACTTTATGTTCAAAACTTGACAACTTAGCAGAAACAGACAAATTTTCTCAAAAACCATAAACGATCTAAACTGACCCAAGGTAAGAGATGATCTGAATAATCCTAGAACTCTTAAAGAAATTGAATTCAGTCAAGCTTGGTGGCACACACTTGTAATCTCAACTACTCAAGAGGTCGAGGCTGCAGGATTGCAAGTTCAAGGCCAGGCAGGGCAATTTAGCAAAACACTCAAAGTACAGTGTTTTGAAAGGTTGGGAATGTAACTTAATGATAGAATGCTTGCCTAGCATGTGTGAGAACCTGGGTTCAATCCTCATTAATGCAAAAATAAATAAGTAAAGAGATATTAAATTCATATTTTGAAAGTACATGAGAAGGAAATCTCTATCTCCAAGTAGTTTCATTGGAAAATTATATCAAACATTTAAAAATTAACCTCATTTTTGCAGGTGTTACATCATTTCAGAAATACATAAGGACACATCCATTTATTTTATTATACCAGAATTACTCTGATTCCAAAGACAATACCAAAAAAAGAAAACTTAAAGTTCAATATCTCTCAGGAATTTATACACAAAAACCCTCAACAAAAATATTGGCAAATCCAATCCAACAAAATGTATAAAAAATTCCATCATAACCAAGTGGTATTTATTCCTGGCATGTACAGCGGGTTAAAAATTTAAATATCAGTCATCCATCATAGCAGCTGCCTAAAATAAAGAAATCAAGTGATCATATTAATTGGTACAGAAAAATAATTTAACAAAATCCCAAACTGATTCACAATAAAAATTTTCATCACCTTGCAGCTACTTGAAGAGGGCATAGAACCAGCACTTCAACACATAGGCACAGGTAAAAACTTTCTTAACAAGACCTCAAAAGCACAAAAAACTCAAAGAAAGATCAATACATAGAACTGCATTAAACTGCAGAGCTTCTGTGCAGCAAAGGAAACTATCCAGAACCTCAACAGAGAGCCTACAGAGTGGGAGAAGATTTTTGCCAGCTACTCTTCTGATAGAGGACTAATATCTAGAATATACAGAGAACTCAGGAAACTCACAGCTAAGAAAACAAATAACCCAATCAAAAATGGACAAAGGATCTAAATAGACACTTCACAAAAGAAGAAATACAAATGGCCAATATGAGGAAATGTTCCACATCATTAACAATCAGAGAGATGCAAATCAAAACTACCTTGAGATTTCACCTAACTCCAATCAGAATGGCAATCATAAAAAACATGAACACCAACAAATGCTGGCGAGGATGTGGAGAAGTGGGAACCCTAATACATTGTTGGTAGGACTGCAAACTAGTGCAACCACTTTGGAAAACAGTATGGAGGATCCTCAGACAAATGAGAATGAACTGACCATATGATCCAGCAATACCACTTCTGGGTATCTACCCAAAAGAATGGAAACCAAACTATCAGACTGATGCATGTGTATCTATATTTATAGCCGCACAATTCAAAATTGCCAAACTGGAACCAGCCAAGATGTCCATCAACAGATAAATGGATTAAAAAACTATGGGATATGTACACAATGGAATTTTACTTAGCCATAAAGAAGAACAAAATCATGTCATTTGCAGGGAAATGGATGGAACTGGAAAACATTATGCTAAGTTAGATTAGTGAGTCACAAAAAGTAAAAAATCGTATGCTGTCCCTAATATGCACACACTAGGGAGAAAGTGGTCATAAGAGGGACTCTAGAAAAAGAAGGAGAAGCCTTGGATGAGCAAAGAAGGTGACTTAACTGAAGGTTATGGGGGGGGGGGGGAGGAAACACCCTAATGCACATGATGTACTTTCACAAACATATCAAACTCAAATCGCTAAACTGAACTTGATGAGGGAGAGCGAGGAAGTGGAGCGGGATTTGGGGAAGGGTTAAATTAGAAATGTGTGCCCTATAAACCAAAAAAAAAAAAAAGAAAGAAAGAAATGTGTGCATGTATGCCTTTACCAGCTTGTACCTAACAAAGATGTATGATTACATCAATTTTGCCAGGTGTGGTGGCGCACGCTTGTAATCCCAGCATTCGGGAGGCTGAGACTGGAGGATCCGGGTCCTCGGCCAGCCTCAGCTACCTAGTGAGGCACTCCGCAACTTAGTGAGACTCGGTTTCAAAATAAAGAATAAAAAATAGGGCTGGGGGTATAGCTCGGAGGTAGAATGCCCCTGAGTTCAATCCCCAGTAACACACACACAAAAACAAAACAAAACAAAACAAAAAAATACATCAATTTTTTAAAAAAAGTTACATAAAAAAAAAATGTTCATCAAATCAGGATATAGGAGAATTACCTTGACTGGGAAAGAGCATATGTAAAAATCTTACAATATAGCCGGGCGTGGTGGCACATGCTTGTAATCCCAGCATTTGGGAGGCTGAGACCAGAGGATCTGGGTTCCAGGCCAGCCTCAGCTACCTAGTGAGGCATTCCACAACTAAAGAATAAAAAATAGGACTGGGGGTATAGCTCAGAGGTAGAATGCCCCTGAGTTCAATCCCCAGTACCGCAAAAAAAAAAAAAAAAAAAAAAAAAAAAATTTTACAATATGAGCTGGAGATGTAGCTCAGTGGTAGAGTGCTTACCTACCATGCAGGAGGCTCTGCACTACAAATCATCATCAACAACAACAACTAAGAGAAAACGACCTACAGTCAACATTATACTTAATGGTAAGCCATGGATTCCTTAAAATCAGAAAGGATAATCTCATCACTCATATTAAATACGCTATTGGAAATTTTCATTACAGAAATAGTGCAAAGTAAAGAAATAAAAGGCATATAGATGAGGACAAAAAGAAAATTGCTCCTTTAAATTCAACAAGATCACAGGATAAAAAAAATCAACTCACGAAAACAAGTCACAAATTTGTATACTAATGATGACCATTCTGAAACTGAAATTAAAAACATGATGCATTCATAACCACTTCAAAGACCTTAGGTCAGTACTTAACAAAATACATACAAGATCCACATGCCAAAAATTTTAAAGTGTTGATGAAGTAAATAAGTAATGGAAAAGCACTGTACATGATTGGCTTGAAAGTCTCAAGATAATAAAAATGCCAAATATCTTCAAATCTTCCCACAGATTTAACACAATGCTCTATAGCATAGAACACTATAACAGCTAAAGTATAAAAAAAAATGAAAAAACAAAAGAAAAATGAATAACATAAGAGGAATCATCCTACCCAACATTAAAGCTTAGTTTATAACATATAAATATGTATGAAAATTCTATTATCTAAGCCAAGTAAAGAGACATTTTACTAATGAACATATAAAAATCTTTCACCAATAAGCACATGAAAATATGTTCAACATCATTAGTTGTTAGAAAAATACAAATTAAAAACAAATAAAATATCTGAAACCTAGTGGGATAGCTAAAATTAAAAAAAGAAAAAAAAAAAAAAGCTCATAACACCAAATGCTGGAAAGTATGCAAAGAAACTGGATCACAGGTTTCTAATAAACTAAACATGCAACTGCCATACCATCCAGCAACTGTATTTTGGGTCATTTGTTCCAAACAAATAAAAACTAATGCATGCGCATACACACACACACACACACACACACACACACACACATCTGTATACAAATGTCAAATGTTCTAAGCAACCTTTATTCATAATAGATTAAAACTACGAAACAGCCTAGATATCTTTCAATGAGTGAATGAGTAAAGAAATTTTTGTACATTCCTACTTAAAATACTCCTCAGCAATTGAAAGGAAGAAACTATTGATACATACAAATTGTATATACCTGAGGAAATTATCCTGAGTGGAATTATTCTAAGCTCATCTCGAAAGACTGAATATTATATTATTCTATTTATCTATCATTTAACATGATAATATTTCAGAAATAGAAAGGAGATTAGTGGTCAGCAGAGGTCAACAATGGAAAAATCAGAAGTGAGGGAAATAGATGTGATTATAAAATGGCAACAGAAGGGTTTCCTGTGCTGACAGAAGTATTCTTTGTCTTGTCTATGGTGGGTACATGAGCCTACACATGTGACAAAATTTTATAGACTTAATACCTGTCATCATTTTTTTCATATTTAAATATTTTCACTAATAATCTGTAAAGCTTTCTCTTCAGGAAGTTTTCTTGCAATCATTTTATTTCATTTTTGTTGAACTCTTAAAATTTCTGAGCACCTTGATTTATACATTAAGTATATTATGTTATAAGTTCTATTTATAAGTTCTACTTATAAATAGTATGTTTAAGTAAAGAGAAATGCCCACAAAATACTGCTTAAAAGCATATTTTTAGAATTAGGATGCTAGCTTCAAAAAATCATCACTCCATAAAAATACATAGTTAAATACTATTTATTGACTTAATTCAAGGGAAAAAATTTTTGTGGTAATCTAAATTAGTTCTCTATTTCGCCCAACAAAAAACATTCATGCTTTTGTTCTTTTTATTTCCAGAGAGTGTCAGCATAGATTTCAGTTGAATGCTATTTTAAGAATATATTTTAAAGCATTGAAAAACTCCTAATATTTGACTTGTTATTCATAGTTTAATCTTACATTTTCAACTATAAAATGTAAATTATTTACAAAGCCATTGTTTAGTGTCTCCTTTCAAAGTCACTCTCTAATGTAGCATAATCTAGCCATAATTTTCTTTGAGGAGGTTAATATTTAGGTACTAATTTTTGATGTTCTGCAAATACTATATTGATTGCATACTATACTGTTTAATCAGCTTTTCTAAGCAGGGATGCTCTTCATCTTTTCATATTCTACAAGATGTTTATCTGTAAAGAGTCAGCTATCTTGAAAATCATTGTACTTTGCTTTTTCCAGTATTATTGCATAATTATTGATTGTCAGGCTACTTTAATTTCCTTCTGTTAATATATACTTTATCATTTAAAATATTTACTACATTAAAAATACCCCCAAAACATTGCATTATATCCATTGAATCTTTATTCCTAATTTATTCTATATTTTTATATGAATGCTTATCATAAAACAAATCATACATCTAATTTTCAGCCTGTTAGTAATATAATTCATGACTAATCACATTTAAATGTAAGATATGTGAAAGGTTATGAGATCTTCACTTCTACCTTCCATGTCTTAAGGTTTTCCACGCCAAAGTAAAGTTCTATCTATGACTTAATTCTTCAGAAATTTATCAGCACACATTCTAATAAAATCAATCATTGAATAACCACTCATGCTACTTTGTGACTTTTTTCTTCAATGGAACAAATTGACTTATAGCACCAGATCTTATGTTGCATAACAGGAAAATTACATGCTTTCTAAAAGGATAAGTTAACCTACATAGCCAGCAATCCAGTGGGGGAAACTGAAGCAAAACCTACTTGGAGATTTATTCCTTTTACATATCTTTATCCTAGTTTATTGACTCATGAACTTGAACAGAGTTAAAATAGAAATAGGGACACATTAAGCTTCCCTGAGTCAGTTATTCTACATTCCCTTAACCTTAATTATATTGGTTTGCCCTTCTCCTGTGACTGTTAAATATTATAGTATGCAAAACTATTCCTGGGACTATTGACAAATATGTCAAACCTTGTGTTCATCAAAACTGATCTAAGTGTTCTGCATCTTGGCATGTGCAGTCAGTTGTGAGCCCTGAGGTCAATTTCATGATATTCTGTGGAGTCAAAGGACAAGGGGAAAGAATCACCTGAATCTCAAACAGAAAAAAAAAAAAAAAAAAAATCAGTTGAAGTACCCTGCCTGTTTGAAGCCCTCTCTGTGGTCACAAGAAACAGAATTCATTCAAACTGGCGTGAGAGAAGTGAAATTTATTATAAAGAGGATATATCCACCTGAATCCAGTCAGGAAAAAAGAAACTACGGTAATTCGAACAAGGCAATTGTAATATAAAGAATTCATTAAACTAGTGATATGTGGACGTATGCCTCTACCATCCTGTATTTCATTAAGATGTATGATTACAATGCACCAATTAAAAAAAAGAAAGAAAGAATTTGTTAAACTGTGATGGGGCATGGCTACAAGGCTGTAAAGAGAACTCTGCAGCTCAGCCTAGGACTGAGGCAAAATGTGCAATGAAAGCCCAGGTTGGAAGGAGGATTCCAAGGGTGTGGGAGGTTACACCTTGTTGAAGAAGGTATAGTTGCAACTCCTCAGAAAGTTTGCTAGGACAGTCAGTTCAGAGTTACTCCACCATAGATGGGCAAATAGGAAACAAGGTGGCAAAAGCCAAAGTTCGCAAGCGGCTACATATAGAGGAAGTAGGGTACAGGTAGAGTCATGGCAAACAGCCCTTCCAGTAACACAGATGAACTGAGACTCAGCAGGTGCACAGAATCAGAAGCACCCTTCACTCTACCTCAATGTTTCTCCCACACTCAAAGTGACACAATTTAACCTGCACTCATTATAATGAAAGAATGCTTGGAGTCTAGTCTTTGTTTCTTTGTTGTTTTTATTTGTTTGCCTGTTTTTGTTTTGTTTTGTTTTGTGTGTGTGTGTGGTGGTGGTGGTGGTGGTGGTGCTCAGGATTGAACTCAGGGGCATTCTACTTCTAAGCTACACTCCCAGCCCTATTTTATTTTTTATTTGGAAACAGGGTCTTGCTAAGTTGCTGAGGGCCTCACTAAATTACAAAGGCTAGCTTTGAGCCTTCCATCCTCCTGTGTCAGACTCCCAAGTACTGGGATTACAGGCATGAGCAGTGCCAATCTCAGCTTCTAGTCTATTATTGCAGTGAAGGTAGTGAAGGATGACATGGAGCTATGAATCAGTTGTCACAGCTGAGAATGAATTAAATTGACACTACAAATTATAAGGAGTCAAGTTGCACTGAGGGACTAGTGCGTCTTTTTCTGTTTCTCTGTCTCCTGACTATGAAATGTTCCATAACGGGTCTCAGTTAGGGTACCCTTTCTTTCCTGTTCTTGGATTCTTTCTTTACAATTTTAACTTGTATATAAACTTCACGGTCTCTCAAACTTCTTTCTGTAGGAGACATTTCAACTTCAACTTCCATTTCTAACAGATGCATTCCATCAGTTTATAATGTCTCAAGTTATTGAAAGAGAAAATCCATTTAACATAGTTCCTTGTTTTGAACCAGACCTTACTGGGCACATAGATTAACATCTTTGAACTCTCTCCTACTCTAATTGTTCTTGTAAGTGAAGATGGATTATATAGTATAAAACAGTTTGCGGGAAAACCGCTTCAGCAGGAGCCATGAGTGAATAGTTCCTCATTGCAAGTTGCCATGCGCTGAAATACACAGTGATTGGTGATGTTTCTATTAGGTTTGGAGGCTTATCTCTGTGCGCATGTGCGCACATAAACTTGTGTGTACACACTCGCACGGCAGTCTGAGTGTGTGTCCTCTCAAGATTCACTTGTTGAAATCCTAACTTCCAAGTTGATGTAATTAAAAGTTGGGCGGGGGGGGGCTTCAGGAAATAATTAGATCAGCAGAGCAAAATACGCACTAATGGGAAAGGTGCCTTTATAGAAAAAAGACCTAACGGAGTGTGTTTGCCTCTTGCGCCATGAAAGGAGAGAGAGAAAAAAAGTGCCCTTTATGAGAAAGTGGGCTCTCCCCAAACGTCAGTCAGCATTTTGATCTTGAACTTCCCCACCTCCAGGATTGTGAGAAATAAATTTACATTGTTTATAAGCTACCTAGTTTATGATATTTTGTTCTTATGGTCCAAGTGAACAAAGACAATATGTCTTCCTCTTTTTGTACCTGGTAAAATTTTTTGCTTAAAAAAAGTTAACTATATCTAGGCAATTATATATTTTATTCCTTTTAGATATGCTATAAACTTCACTCATAAGATCCCTTTTTTAATCTCATAAAATGTTTTTGATGTTGTTTTCACTGGATCACCTTCAGCTTTTTTCATAATTTCTCTTTTTGGCAGGCCAACATCAAAATGGATCAAATGTGAGCCAAAATAAACCTTTTTTCTTTGTAAAAAAAAAAATGAGTCTAAGAAAGTTTTTCATGGAAGAATTATATACCTATTATTTTTTGCCACGTTTTTCTCCATTACTCAGTATCATTATGGCTGTGAATGAAGGAAATACAACTCAAATTTATTTAAATAAGAAAAAGAAGTTTGTTGATTCATATGCCTAAAAATAAAATTAAAAATAGTGGCTTCACTTACTGCTGGATTCCCAGATTCAAATAGTGTCATGCATCCTCGGCTCAATTTTCTCCACAATGGCTTCATTCTCTCATTTCTCTCTGCATACTGGTCCTCACTCTCCAGATATATTGAGTTTTAACAATGTCAAAGCAGTTTCAGGTAATGATTGCTGTCCATAGGAAGGGTGGTCAGTAATGGAAGCCTAGGAGACAAATGTTAAGCTACCCAAATGAAAGCAACAGAAGTGAGCCAGGCATGGTGACACACACTTGTAATCCCAGTACTAGAGAAACTGAGACAGGAGGATCTCTCAGGTCTGTGGCCAGACTCAGCTACTTAGTGAGGCCCTTCGCAACTTAATGAGACCCTGTTTCAAAATAAAAGAATAAAAAAATAGGGCTGGGAGTATAGCTCAGAGGTAGAATGCCCCTGGGTTCAATCCCCAGTACCACACACACACACACACACACACACACACACACAAAGTAATAGAAGTGTAGAAATATTCCTCACATTCTTCTTTGTGCATTTGTTTAGGTTGTATGTAGATATGTGACCATCTTTTTACTGAAAGAACATCTAATTTGCAAATAAATAAGTGTTCATTACGTATAATTGTTTAGTAAAGTTTGATGCACCCTTTATATAATTGTACTGAAACTTAAAAAAAAAAATCCTGTTTTATATGATCTTGTCTCTCCCTCTTTCCCGTACATTCCTTGGACTCACTCTCAACACAGTATTTCAGGCAGCCAATGCCTGCAGGGACTACAGTTTATATTCAAAAAGAAAACTAGTTTCTCTCTGTAGTCCATTGAAAAAATAGTAATTATCTTAAACCAGACTTTTTTTTTATTACAAGTGGAATAAACCTAGTGTCATCTCTTGTAACCAACAAGGATCATTAATAATAAAGCACTATGCCAGATGTGGTGGCACAGGTCTCTAATCCCAGTATTTGGGAGGCTGAGACAGGAAGATTACAGGTTCAAGGATAACCTCAGCAATGTAGCAAGACAATCAGCATCTTAGTGAGAGATTCTTTCAAAACAAAGAATAAAAAAGGCTGGGGGTATAGCCCAGAGGTAGAGCATCCTTAAGCTCAATCCCCAGTATCACAAAAAAACAATAATAATAAGACACTATTCCTCATGAAACCCAAGAGTAGGAATGTGCTTGAGTAAGAGGAATCATTAGACACAGGGATTCAAATGTCCATTGAATCCTCTGTGTCTCTCAACTTTGCTCTTCTGTCCATGTCAGCTTCATTTTCACCTTCACTTTAAATAAGCTGAAAACACCCCACACTTTTTACCTTATATTTGCCAGTACGAGAGATAAACTTAGTATTCTAGATGCCACTTCCAAAAATCCTGACACAGAATTTGATTTTTTGGTTTTCTTGTTTGTTTGTTTGTTTGTTTAGCAGTAGTAAGGATTAAACCCAGGAGCATTTTACCTCTGAGCTACACTCCCAGCCCTATTTTTTAGTCTTTATTTTGAAACAGGGTCTCACTAAATTGCAGGATGTCTCACTAAGTAGCTGAGGCTGGCAGTGAACCCGGGTCCTCCTTTCTCAGCCTCTCAAGTACTGGGATTACAAGCATACGCCACCACGCCTGGCTCTGATACAGAATTTTGAACAGCCAGACTTCAATTGGTTGTTCATCTTCATATTGATAAACTATGATAAGAGGCATAGAAGGATGCTCTCCAGAATTTCTATCTCCTCCATAATCATATGTATAAGAATAGGAGGTAGTTTTCAAAAGAAGGAAGTATCAGTCAGTCGCCAGTTCATAGATGTCTATGGTGAATGCCTGCATAAATTCCTTGTTTCCTTATGCTATAATTTGGTATTAAAAATATACGTTTTATTGGTGAAAATTAGTCTAGCAAAGCTCTAGTAATTACTCTCCTCAGTGTATCATTTCTTTTCTGCCATCTCCTTCTCCCACAAAAAAACTAAGTAGTAAAATGTTGTTAATTCAATTAACTGGATAAAAATAATTTAAACTACTATAAAACATGAATACTTTACTGTTTTTAAAAGATTAATTTAATCTTTTTAAACATCCAGAAAGCTCAGTATAATAACTTAGGTATTTTAGCTAATGGGAAGAAAATAACTGAAATGTGCGTGACAAAATACTAGTTAAATCTGACAGTACCTTTCTAAGACTAAAATTATATGGTTTATAATGAAGATATAATTCTGATTACTACAAATTTATCGTGAGTTAAAAGCATTTGTTCTCTTAAGAGAGTATTTCTCCCTGTAACAGCAAATGATACTCATTTGTTTAGCGAGTCCTTTTTTACATCTTTTAGAGAATAAAAAATAAAGTTCTATCCAGCCGCATTTGTCCAGCATCAACAAGTCACAAATTCTGCAATAGAACTTCAGTAGCAGCTGCAGAAAAACCTTTACCATGACTTCTCAATATAGGCTGCAAGGTGAAACAAGCTTGGCTGCAACAAGATAAAAACAACTGCTCCCCCAGCTATATCATTGTCACATAAAAAAGAAATAATCATTTCAGACAAGCATTATGTTTTATACACACATCATTTGACACAGGCATCTAGTAAGCTAACCAGCATTCATCACCTCTTGGAATTACTGAACATGAAATATTTCAAGATGAGTTAACATCTGGATGATAATTGTTTTAATGATAATTAATCATTAATGGTATCATTTCATTAAAAGGGAAAAACCCTGCAATCTGTCTTTTGGCTGTTTAATACAATGATAAAGTAACAAGTCAATTTGGAGAGGGCCCCAGGTACGTGCTGACTGGGTGAGTGAATTAGTTGCAGGGGGGAAAAGCTAATCATCTATAAAAGCTTCTGGAAATTTGCCAGAAATTGACTTAGAAATAGGTTACATGTTGCCTAAAGAATGCTTATTTCTAGGTTAGTCTGGAGACTCAAATCCTTCCAAACTGAAATTGCTTTGCCCATCCAAATTTCTTGGTCTGATAATAATGTGCCTGGAGGACCTGCATTAAGATATGTTTATTAGTGAGGCATGGTGGTACATGCCTATAATCCCAGTACTTGAGAGGCTGAGACAGGAGGATCTCAGGTTTAAAGCCAGAGCACAATAAGTTAGCAAGACTCTGTTTCAAAATAAAAACTAAAATAGATGTAGCTTAGAAATAGAAACCCCTGAGTTCAATCCCCAGTTCCACAATATATATTACACATTTATTTATTATGCTTGTTCTTAAATATGTTCAAATAAGTAAATAGCAAATCATAGTTTCAAGTGGAAAATAAATAATAAACCTTATCACTTTGTATGTAATAATATATCTTAGAGTAGATTTTTTTAAATTAGGAGCTTAGTTTGGAACAGACATAATTAATAATATATTATTTTGAAAAGGTACAACAATTTTTAAGTGGCACCAGGGCATAGTAGTGCTCTTTCTTTTTTCCAGAAATATTTGTTTCCTCTACTACACACACACAAAAAATTAATTATTTTTTTAAACATAGAGTAGACAAAGGTGCATAAATATGTACATCTTCATTAAATCACTCTAAGGAACCACCCCTCTCTCTTTTAAGAATCCTACTCAGACAACTGGGTATGATGGCAATGCTTATAATCCCAGTACTTGACAGGCTGAGACAGGAGGCTGACAGGTTGGCAGCCAGCCTCAGACACGTAGTGAGGCCCTCTGCAATTTAGTGAGACCCTGTTTTAAAATAAAAACTAAAAAAAAAAAAAAAAAAATAGGTCTAAGGATATAGCTCAAAGGTAGAATGCCCCTGGGTGCAACTACTAGTACCCCTACCCTCTCACCCTCCGCCACACACATCACACACACACACACACACACACACACACACACACACACACACACAGAATCCTACTCAGACCATTGGTGGGAGTGAGTAGTGTGATGTCGTATGGGGAGACAGTAATGTTTATTCTGTACAGTTGCAGGGAGTAAGACACCTGTTCTCTGGGCTTCATGGGGAAACAGGAGAGTCATACTTAGTCATCAGAGTACTCTGTTTATCTAGCTCCAGTGAATGATTAAAGACTGGTATGTGATGCAAGCAAAGTCACTTCAAGTCTTCCTTGGACCTTCTTCAAGGATCTTAGGGTGAAAGCTCAATTTTTATATAGTTGCCATAATAGTAGGATCTGAGTTTGAGCTGTGTTCTGTTTTGTTTTTCCTTATAGAGAAAACCTGAATAAGAAAGAAGCAAATACAAAGGGAAAAAGAGTCAGTAGGTTCAAGGAAGGGGGGTACTCACTTGAGCCTTTAGAACCAACCATACCTGAAATGTCCACTGGACTTTTATCTTGGTATAAATGGAAGCCAATTCCCTCTGTTACTTAAATTAGTTGAAACTGAACTTCTATTACATGCAGCCAGAGTCTTTCTAAGTACAACAATCACCAATTAAGATGATCAAAACATAGATTTCTATGTAGGCTATTCAAAGTGATGTACTGAATTATTTAATACATGGTGTAAAGTAATTCAGGAGAATGACTGTATTTTCCCATTGTGCCTCCTTCATGTCATACTCATTCTGTCACCAAATATTTATTGGATGCCTACAATGTTTCTGACATTGTGTTGTTACTGGAGATACAGCAATGAACACAATTTCCTAAACTTACTTTGTTAGCTCATTATAGAGAACCTGTCTACTGTTCAAATTCTCCTTCAGGAGGATCATTTCTTCAATGGGCAAGAATCCAGATTTCAGTCCCTCCCAAGGAATTGCCTTTGCCTTAAGTCACTTTCTTGTTTGAAGTTATTGCCCCTAAATCATCCCACACAACTGACTGGTTGATGGAAGACGACAAAAGCCAGGCAACTGCCTCAATTGGTGCTTCAAGATAGGATATATTCCAAGGCCCCCTGTGGGTGATGGAAACCTCCAATGGTACCAAGCCCTGTACAAGACAGTGTTACAGAATAGTAGCAGAGTTTAATGCCTTACAATCTCCTTTATGCCACTACTCTTGCACTTGGGTCCATTGTTAAGTAAAATAAGGGTTACTTGAAGACAAAGACTTTGATAATGCAACAGTCAATCTGAAACCATTTGAAAACTCAGATGGCTTTTATGTGACTAGTGGGCAGGCAATATATTCATATATACGATGGTGGTGTATACATGCTAGACTGTGGGATGATTTGTATCCCTGGTGGGATACAAAGCAGAATGGTATGAGATTTCATCACACTACCAAAATAGCATTTGATTTAAAACTCATAAGTTGTTTCTTTCTGGAGTTTTTCATTTAGTATTTGAAGTCTGCAGTTAACCATGGGTAACTGAAACTAGAGAAAAGAAAGCAAAACCATAGGGAAGGGGAGTCTTCTGCACTTTGAATGGCATTCTGGCTTCCAGAGCTCTTTCCTGGAATAGATGAGAACTCTGTTTTAAATTCATCACATCCTCTCTAACACAGTGCCATCACCGTTCATTGGTGTTGTGCTCCAAATAAGCCTTTTATCAAAAACTTCTGACCTATATCACTCATTGTATCACTATTAGATGTTTATATAATGCACATAACACAAAATACAGTTTTATTTGTTCCAGAATTATCTGAACAAAACTTGGATAATATAAAAATGTAAATGGGAAATGTCAAACTGTACAATTTTGACAAGACAACACAATGATATTTCATGTATTTGAAATAAAATGGATTTCTTAACAAGATCACCAAATCCCTTAACACTGAAACAATTCTTTATTTATTTATTTATTTATTTATTTATTTTTGGTGATGGTGGTGGTGGTGGTGTTGGGGATTAAACCCAGGGACTTATGCATGCTAGCTAGTCAAATGCTCTACCACTGGACTGTACTCCTAGTCCTAGAAGTTGTTCTTTAGATTCTAGTAAAATCAAGAATATCTATTAATCAAGAAACTCCTAAAAGGAAATGAAAATAGAAGGTACAATCTAGAATAAAATAATTTGAATCATGTAAATAACAAAGGATTACTCTCCAAAGTATTAAAATCTTTACATTAACAATTTTTAAAAGTCAACTAACCCATAAAAAAGCCAAAAAATGAAGATTAGTCACTTCATGTCAGAGGAAGAGTTTAATGTGAGACATTCATATGAAAAAAAAAAAGTTTAACCTCACTAGTCACAGGAAAATATATATTAAAGCCAATATTTGATAATGTTTTACTATCTTCAAGGCCAACATCTGAGATTTCTGAAAATTCTTAATTTAGGAAGGATGAGCTGCAATGAGAATTCTAATAAACTCCTAGTGGGAAGAACATTAATTGGCATAATCACTTTAGAAAACAATTTGACATTATCTTGCAAAGTTGACCATGAGAGTAAACTATATTCTACCAATCCAATCCTTGAAGTACACTATAGAAACTTTTGTACATATGTTATAGGAGAGATATTTTCCATAAAAAATATTCAAAATATAAAAATCTATGAATAAATAAAATGTCCATGAATGCAACAGGTAAATAAAGTGGCAGCTATTCTGTGAAAGATTATACAGCAATAAAATTGAATTACCTTCAGCTTCACAAAACAACTTAGATGAACTTTAGAAACATTTTGTTGAGTGAAAAAAGAAAATAGCATTATATGATATTTTTCTAAAGCCTTAAAATAAGAAAAACCAGGCAAAATATTGTTTAATAAGAAATGCATATGTAGTAAAAATGTTTTTTAAAGAAAGAGGAAAAGAAAGAACAAAAATAATAAATACAAAAGCTAGGGTAATATTAACTTTTGATACAGTAACACAAGGTGTCTCAGTCAACATTCTCACTACTATAATAAAAAGACTGACCACACAACTTAGAGAAAGGAAGATTTACTTGCTCACAGTTTTTCTTGCTGGGAGAGAGAGAGAGAGAGAGAGAGAGAGAGAGAGAGAGAGAGAGACTGACTCTGCTTTCACATCATGGAAGCTTGAAGCCAGATACTGAAGGCCAGTATCCCAGGAGAGAGCAGAAATGCTTTACTCAGAAAGAACCATACATAATTCACATGGCTTTCTCCTTTTTATCCAGATCCCTTGCCTACCAGTATCTGGCGCCTCAGGCTGAACCCTCAGCCATGAGGCCCCAATAAAAGACGCCGGCTAAATGCTACTGGTTCGAACCTCTTTTATTATCTCTCTCTCTTTCTAGGATCAAAGGTTTTGCACACACGATAACAAACACAGTGCTGAGGTCGTCTTTCCAAATAATGCTTCTTCCTACAGACTTGCAATAACCCCTTTCTCTAGCAACCCATCTTCCACTAGCAATCCACAATCTTTCTTCCCAGGACTTCCCCAGCAACCCGGCCAACCTCTTCCCAACCGCTTCTTCTTCCCAACCAATTCCTCCCAGAACTTCCCAGCAACTTT
>PVLC010013335.1:0-41966 GCA_004027655.1 Graphiurus murinus | reverse complement strand
CGCGGAGACGGGCTTCTTTGCTCTCTCTGGTCGGTCTTCCGGGTTCTGCTCAGCTGTATTCCAGTTTTCGCAGCGTTTTCCACCTTTTTGTTGCTTTTTTTCTTTTTTCAAAAAACTGGATCCACGACTGATTTGAATCGAGCTCACAGCGGCTCTTGAGACGTGTCTCACTCCGTCGCCATCTTCCCAGAAGTCCTCAGCTTGCATGTTTCATAGTTTTGTTTTTCTTTTTTTAGTTTTCTTTTTTTAATTGGCACATTGTAATCATACATCTTTGTTAGGTACAAGTTGATAAAGGCATACATGCACACATTTCTCATTTAACCCTTCCCCAATTCCAGCCCCCATGTTTCATAGTTTTTTAATCAACTTAATATTTTAGGCATATATTGTAGCCGTACTGGATACTTGTGGCCCCAGGGAGTTGGTGGTGGTGGTGGTGGTGGTGGTAGTGGTGGGAAGTTGGTTGGTTATTCTATTAGCACTAATTCTGTGAAGTCTTTTTTTTTTTTTTTTTTTTTTCCTTGCAGTATGAATCTTCTGATTTCCCCGCTTAGATGCTTAGATTTCTTTTTTCTTTTTTTTCTTTGGCATTTAGCCTGACTACCTAGGGTCTGCCTGTGGGTGGCATAAGCTGCTTAGTAGTCACAGATGGTGCATAAGCCCCCTTAGCCAATCAGATTTTACTCTTTACTATTGGATTTGCGTGTGGCTTGGTAGCTGCTCTCACAGTTTAAGGCATTTGGTTTTTGCTCTGTGTTCAACAGAGATTGGTAGTTGGACGTGCCCACTCCAATTATACCTGTAAAAGTACAGCATGGTCAGGTACACTGCCTTTCAGGCCCCCAGGGATGAATGTGACTTTATTTTTAAGGAGGAATGTGAGGGGTTTTTTTCCTAGGAGATGCCCCTGAGTCGAAGGAGCTTACTGTTCAGTGCCTGGTCAGCTTTTTTTTTGTGTGTGTGTGTGTGTGTGTGTGTGTGTGTGTGTGTGTGTGTGGTACTGGGGATTGAACTCAGGGGCATTCTACCTTCGAGCTATACCCCCAGCCCTATTTTTTATTCTTTATTTTGAAACTGGGTCTCACTAAGTTGCGGAGTCTGGTCAGCTTTTATGTCTGAGTCTCTGTTGCCAGTGAGGCGTCCATCCTAGGCTATTGGGTCCTCAAGTAGCTCAGGAGAGGCTCCCATGTTTTCCAGCAACCTACTCAGTTGATGCTGAGCAAGTGCAGCCTGGTGCGTGCACACAGCCCTCCAGCTCCCGGCACCACTGTTCCTGGCCTGCTGCACTTGGCCTGCTGCACTTGAAGTAGAGCTTCTGCCAACAAGTAGGGACTGGCTGGCGGGGGAAACCAGGTCTCCTTGGCCATGCCTGCCTGCGGTAGAGCTCCTGTAACATGGGCTAGGGTGGGGATAAGAGATGCCCATTCCCAGGGTGAGACCATAGCCCAAGACCAGGAGCTGCGGGGATTGGGCTCTCTTCATCTGGATGGCTCCTTCCTGTAGTGTACAACAGTGATATTTCTGAAGCTGAGACAGGTAGTGGAGTGAGTCATGTTTCAAATGATACAGACTTCTCTTCTTTTTCCTTCCTTCCTTTCTTCTTTCCTTCCTCCCTACCTCTCTTCCTTCCTTTCTTTTCTTTTTTTTTTTTTTTCTTTGTACTAGGGATTGAACCCAGGGGCATTCTCCCTCCAAGCTGAGATAGTAGGATTGCAGGTTCAAGACCAGCTTCAGCAACTTAGTGAGGCCCTCTGCAACATAATGAGACCCTGTTTAAAAATAAAAGAACAAAATAAGAGCCCGGTGTGATGGCACACACTCGTAATCCCAGTACTTAGATCACAGGTTCGAGGCCAACCTCAGCTACTTAGTAAGGTCCTCTGCAACTTAGTGAGATCCTGTTTAAAAAAAAAAAAAGAATTAAAAATAGGGCTGGGGTGTAGTTTTGAGGAATTCTCCTAGGTTCAATTCCCAGTACCAAAAAATAAAATAAAATAGGGCTGGGGGTGTAGCTTGGAAGTAGAATGCCCCTGGGTTCCATCCCCAGTACTACAGAAAAATTTAAAAAACAAAACAAAACAAAAAACAGGTCTCACTAAGTTGCTGAGGCACTCTCTGACACTGCCCTTGTCTCAGCCCCCCCCCACACACACACCAAGTATTGGGATTACACCTGTACAACATGGCACCCAGCTCACAGATTTTTCTTACTGAAACTGGGTAGACTCTCTTGCATAAATATTTCTCCATTTACTGTATGCCCTTTAGACAATTTCCAGAGACTTTAAATGGTTGTTTCCATCATTTTCATCATTTAACTTATTTTACTGGGGAGGTCAGCTGAGATCCTCACTCTGTCATTCTGGGAGTCCATTCTCTCTCTGCTGTTTTTGCAGCTTCCAGTGAATAACACCATTATTTCAGAATTTAAAAGTTTTTAAAACACAGCAATAATTAACTGGTGATAGCATTAATAAAAAAACATTGAGATTTAGACTTTGCATTCATAAAGCGAAAAAAAAATGGGAAGTGTTTAATCCTCAATATTTTGCAAGCATCTTAGAAAACAGAATGCTGACATTTCCAGGAGGCTGTGTTTTGGGATTACAGAAGGGCCTGCTCCAGTTTGGAGCAGCTGAGGAGTTACGCCCTTCCCATGTCCTGAGTGTGTGTGTGTGTGTGTGTGCATATGGGCGTACACGCTTACCATGTCTCCATCACCTGCAGATTCGTTCAATTGTGTGGAACGCAGATGACAGCAAACTGATTTCTGGTGGCACAGACGGTGCTGTGTATGAATGGAATCTGTCCACAGGAAAGAGAGAAACAGAGTGCGTGCTCAAGTCCTGCAGCTACAACTGTGTTACTGTCTCCCCTGATGCCAAAATTATCTTTGCTGTTGGATCAGACCAGACCATCAAGGAAATTGCAGATTCTTCAGTGAGTCTGCACCTGCCCCACCCCTGGGCTACTGCACCCATCTGTAAAGGCAGCCTCCTGTGCTTGCAGCAGAAAGTGTGCTTGGAAAGAGGGCCCCTTCTTCATGGGATAGCACCTGGCTACTCTTCCTATTGGGTCACCCCAGTTATTATCACTTCCTGAATTCCCTGCTGGTGCCTTTCCTGGCTGGCTTAAATTGCACGGCCCCTTTCCATTTCCATTTTGCTTGCTGTCTGTAACTTCTACCCTCCAGGCATAGAGGTCAGTGGTGTCTCTAAACCAGGCTCTTGATATTGGGCCTCACTTTGCTGGAGTGAAAGCACAATTATGATTAGCTGCTATCACCAGGACTCGCTGTTGTATTCTTTCGAAGTCCCCAACCTCTGAGATGTTAGAATTACCATATTTGGCTCCACAGAGTTAAGGGCCAAGAGAAGGGCTCTGCAAGGAGACCTCATACAGATGTGGCTTGGGTCCTTCTCCAGGAGCCTAGCGACAGCTGATCATCATTGGCTTCTCTGGCTCTTCCTCAGCCCCTCTCGTGGCACTGGTGCCTGGCAAGGCGTGGGGCTACCACAGCAGCAGCTTCCCCAGGGTTGGAACACAGCTCAGGGCATGGCGACTATGTACCAGGTAGCCTGGTCCTAATTCTGTGGCTGCTGCACTAGAATAAAGCTCCTTTAGGGTCAATTTCTCTCCTCTCAACATCCCTACTAGCTGGCACACCGCATGGCCCACAACAAATATACAGTAAGCAGATGGGTGAATGGGTGCATTTATGAGCCAAGGAATAAGTTCCCTGATAGTATAGTTTTTGTTTTTATAATGGGCATTGATAAGTTTTCTGAATTAACTTATGACCAACATTCCATTCTCACTTTGAGATGCATGACAGAGACAGCAGTCTAGAGCAGAGACTAGGGTGGGACTGCCACTTCCTGGGTTAATGGGTTGAAGCGAGCCATTTCCTATCTCTGTGACTCATTTATTTCATCATCTTTAGGCTGATTAGTGGATCCCTCCAAGGGTTTTGATGAAGTCTGAATGAGTTACAACATGTAGAGGACCTAGAGTAGCGCTCGGCACACTGTATGTGCTATACAAAGATTTCCAGTCATTGCTCTTACTCCTGACTCCTACAACTGGTTGTTCATCAGTCAAGCAGCCAAGAAATATTTAGTCTGTGCTTTTTTTTTTTCTCATGGTACTGGGGATGGAACCCAGAAGTATTCTACAACTCTGAGCTACACCCCTATCCTTATTTTATTTTTTATTCTTATTTTGAAACAAGGTCTCACTAAGTTGCTAAGGCTGGCATCAAACCTGTAATCCTCCTGTCTCAGCCTCCCAAGTACTAGGATTACAGGTATGTGCCATCACACCTGTCTAGTCTGTACCTTTTATGTGCAAGATGCTATAAGGAATAGAAAAACATTTTAACAAACCTGAGGATGCTATTAGAGGAGAGAAAGAGAATGATATCAGGACATGGAGACATAGCTCAGCCCCTCAGCTGAACAGAGCTGGCTGTGTTCCAGGTCCTGCGAGAGATGCCAGCCTTCGACGTCATCTACACAACTATTGTCATCTCGCATTCTGGGCGCATGATGTTTGTGGGCACCTCAGTGGGAACCATCCGTGCCATGAAGTACCCTCTGACTGGGCAGAAAGAATTCAACGAGTACCAGGCTCATGCTGGTCCTATCACCAAGGTGAGAGGGACCCTCCCTTGGGAGCCCAGTCCCAGGTCCTGCCTGACATGACTTCTTCATCCCTGTAACCTCCCATCGTCTGTCCTCTCTCCTTATTCTGTCTTTCTCCTTATTTATTCATCCACCAGCCAGACCCGTTCATGCTGTCCTCTTTTAGTGATACCCACTCCTCCCCATCACCCCTACTCCCTGGCAACCATCATTCTCCATTCCTATAATTTTGTCATTTTGAGAATTTTATGTAAATGGAATTATACAGCATGTGACCTTCTGAGAATGGCTTTTTTCACTCAGTGTAATACTCTTCAGATATATCCAAGCTGTTTTTGTAATAATAGTTAATTCCTTTTTATTGCTGAGTAACAAAGCACAGCTTACTTAACCATCTACCCACTGTAAGACATTTTGATTTTTTTTTTCTGGTTTTTGGCTCTTACAAACAAAGCTGCTATGAATAATCATGTACAGGTTTTTGTGTGGACTTAAGTTTCATTTCTCTGGGATAGCTGCCCTGCAGTTTGAATGCCAAATCATATGTTAAGTAGATGGTTAGTTTTTTAAGAAGCTGCCCAGCTGTTATCCAGAGTGGCCATGCCATTTGACATTCCCACCAGCAATGTCTCTGCTTCTCTGCAGCATAGCCAGTACTTGGTGTTATCACTATTTTTTATTTGAGCTGTTCTAATAGGTGCATAGTGGTATCTCATAATAGTCAATTTGCCTTCCTCCAATGGCTTATAATGATGTGTACCTTTTTATGTGCATACTCAGCTATCTATATATCCTTTTCAGTGAACTGTCTTCAAATCCTTTGCCCACTTTGGACTGTCAGGTCATTTTACTGTTGAGTTTTAAGAGTTCTTTGTACATCCTAGATCACAGTTAAGTCCAAATCCACAGGGAATGTACACATAGCCTTGCTTCTTTCATTCATTCACAGAAAGAAGCTGGTGAAGGTTCCTTCCTCGTGCTTGCCCAGGACCACATCTACCTTGCCGTGAGGCTGTACCTGGGGTTACGTGGATGGAGGCTTTGCACAGTGGCTGGCTGAGCCCCAGGAGGCTTCCTCTCCATGATGTTTTTCTCTGCAGATGTTGCTCACCTTTGATGACCAGTTCCTACTGACCGCGGCTGAGGATGGCTGCCTGTTCACCTGGAAGGTCTTTGATAAGGATGGTCGGGGAATCAAGCGAGAGAGGGAGGTGGGCTTTGCTGAAGAGGTCCTTGTGACTAAAACAGACATGGAAGAGAAGGTAAGAATCAGATCTAACCAAGAGGGACATGGAAATTCCTTCCTGGGCTGCATTCAAACTCCACAGACCCACATCCGAGGTCCTCTGTAAGCCTGGCTGTGCCCTGGGCCTCTCTTCCTTGCCTCCTCTCCTCATCGCCACTCAGTTCCATCTCCACACCCACACTGCCTGTCTTTCCACCATGTGAACATCTTGATCATGATCCTGTGGTCCTGCTTTCCCCCTGCTACTGTTTGATAGCAGGAGCCACGGCGTGCAGTTCTCTTGTGTGACTAATAGTTTCTAGCACATTCTAGACACCTGGGAGACAATCAATAAATATTCACAAAACCAAACTGCCAAACTGAGTACCCCAGTATCTGTGAAACATAGTGATTGCTGGTACTTGGAACCTTCTTTAAAAAAAAAAAAACAAATGAGGTATTTAGAAAGCATTCGTCAAGCTGGGTGTGGTGGCACACGCTTGTAATCCTAGTACTTGGGAGGCTGAGACCGGAAGATCCTGGTTCCTGCCAGCCTCAGCTACTTAGTGAGGCTCTCTGCAACTTAGTGAGAACTTGTTTCAAAATAAAGAATAAAAAATAGGACTGCAGGTGTAGCTCAGAGGTAGAATACCCTGGGTTCAATCCCCAATGCCACACACACACACACACACACACACACACACACACACACAGCATTCTTCAAAGCCGTTATCCATATCTCTGAATAATAAAGCAACAACGGTTATAACAATATTTATAATAACAACAACAACCAGCATTTGCCAGGAAGCAGGCACTGTACTGCCTATTTTGTGAGTATTTCTCATTCAAATCTCCCAATACCTCTCTGAAGAAGATACTGTTATTCATTTCATGTTCCAAGAGACAGGTTTGGAGAGATGGAGTGCTGTGTCTAAGGACACTTTACTAGTAAGTAGCAGGAACCAGAGTTCTAATCCAGATTTAATCCAGAGCTCCCTCTCCTGCTCACTATGCCAAGGGACAGCCCTCCTGTGAATGCAGGACGCATCCCATAAAAATGTGTTTTTCAGAGATTTGATAGAGTAGCTCTGGGCTACACTCCCTAAGGGAGAAGTTAACTGAATGGTTCACTTAGAATCCCAAGCTTTGCACTCACTGCTGCTCCAGAACCCACGTGTGTTTACTGAGTATCTGTCAATTAGCAAGGCACTGGGGGAGCACCTGTGAAAACAGGTGTGGGCCTGTGATCAGGAAGCTCACAGTCAAGTAAGGGATGGAGACAAGTAAAACTGTCAGAACAGCAGTGCAAAAGCAGCCACAAGGCCGGATGATGGGCTGCTGGCGTCTCCTGGAGGCCCCTTCTAGAGCTACCTAGAACTTTTCCACAAGAAGAACCTGACCTCCCTGAAGCAGGCAAACATGCCTCTTTCTCTCCCTTCTCTCTATTTTCTTCTTTATTCTTCCCAGAGAGTAGAAGACAAATAGGACGCCCCAGGCTGTCCCAAGGCCTGAAGGTGTCTGGGCTGGTGCTGACCACAGCCAGGCCTGACATCACGCTGCCAGGCTGAAATGCCTGGTGTATGCGCTGTGCACTCCTGGCTTCCATCTCTCAGCATTCAGGTGTCCACGCCCTGATTACTTTCTGCTAACTTCTCTGATTCTGCCTTCCCAGCTCCCTTCCGAGCCCCTCCTCCACCTGTCCCTTAAAAGTCACATTCCCCAGAATTCCCAGTTCTTTTTCCTTTATATTATGTAACATTCTATGTGATTATCTCTGGGCCCAGGATTTACCCACTCATTCCGTTATTCATGTATCCATTCTGCATCTGGTGTTGATGGAGGGGCCTGCTATGTACCTGATACTGTACTGAGGTCTAGAGTTACAGAGAGAAAAATCACAGAGGGTCCTGGGAGGAAAGCTAGGTAAATAGAATAGGGAAGTAAGTGTGCCATGGTGTTAGGAAAGAACAATGCTGTGGGAATACAGGGGAGGACCCCAACCCCAGCCAGGGGGAGTCCTACAAGAGCCTTCAGAATACTTGGGAAAGGAAGGGCCTTCCATACTGAGGAATGGGTGTGTGCAGTGGGATGAGGGGTGGTACTCTGGAGAAGGACATACCTAGCTGGTGTGGCTGGAGAATGGAGCATGTGCCAGAGAGAAAGGTGGGAGGAGCCGGGCGTAGTGGCGCACGCTTGTAATCCCAGCATTCAGGAGGCTGAGACCAGAGGATCCGGGTTCGCAGCCAGCCTCAGCTACCTAGTGAGGCACTCCGCAACTTAGTGAGACCCGGTTTCAAAATAAGGAATAAAAAATAGGGCTGGGGGTGTAGCTCGGAGGTAGAAAGCCCCTGAGTTCAATCCCCAGTACCGGAAAAAAAAAAAAAAAAAAAAAAAAAAAGAAAGGTGGGAGGAGAATCTTAGAGATTGTGTGAGGCCTTTTATGCCAGGTTTTAGACTTTAGAAACTGTTCACAAGAATCCACTGATAAGCCAGGCGTGGTAATGCACACCTGTGATCCCAGCACTTGGGAGGCTGAGACAGGAAGATTGCGGGTTTGAGGCCAGCCTCAGCAACTTAGACCCTCAGCAACTTAGAGCCTGTTTCAAAATAAAAAATAAACTAGGGCTGGTGGTGTGGTTTGGAGGTAAGAATGCCCCTAGGTTGGATCCCCAGTATCCCCACAGATACCAAAAAAAAAAAAAAAAAAAAAGATTCAAGCCTTCTTGGAACTTAAGGTCTAATGGGATAAAAAATGAAAGGATAAACAAAATAAGTAAATTATATAATATATTACAAAGTGCCCATATCTAAGGAAATAATAGAAAGTAGAGCAGAGTAATGAGGCAAGAGGGGAGATCATGAGTGCAGTGCTAGGAATGGGGGGTAGCAGGATTAAATAGTGGGGTTCAGGTAGGCCTATTGAGCAGATGCCATTTCAGCCAACTTGGAGGAGACCTAAGAGTTCCCAGCACACAGTGGCGCTCACTGAGTGCATATTATGAGGACAGAGGAAGAAGCTCATGTCTCCTAGTTTTTAGCAGCAGAAGATTCAAATGAATCCCTACTTTTGTTACTCCCAAATGTACCTGATACATGTCCGAAACTATAAGGAAAAGTTGAGGCATGCTGAGCTTGAAGCCAGGCAGAGCCGCAGGTCCCAGGTCCAGGCCACAGGTGTGGAGACTGCCAGTTGCTTCTGTGAATGCTCTTGATTCCCTGTCCTTCTCCCAAAGGCTCAGATTATGTTGGAACTGAAGACTCGTGTGGAAGAGTTAAAAATGGAGAATGAGTATCAACTTCGACTAAAGGATATGAACTATTCTGAGAAGATTAAGGAACTGACAGACAAGTTCATCCAGGAAATGGAGTCCTTGAAAACAAAAAACCAGGTCTGTTTGAGACACTGAACCCACAGCTACAAGTAATAAAAAATGTCCAGAGCTGGGTGTGGTGACGCACACTTGTAATCCCAGTACTTGGGAGGCTGAGACTGGAGGATCTGGGTTCGAGACGAGCCTCAGCTACTTAGTGAGGCCCTCTGCAACTTAGTGAGACCCTGTTTCACAATAAGGAATAAAAAATGGGGTTGGGGGTCTACCTCGGAGGTAGAATGCCCCTTGGGTTCCATCCCCAGTACAGAAAAAAAAAAAAAAAGAAAGAAAGAAAGAAAAGAAATGCCCACTTTGCTGGTGTGTGTTGCCCAAGTTATAGTCAAACAAGAAAGTATGGGATAGCTGGGCATGGTGGTACACGCTTGTAATCCCAGCATTTGGGAGGCTGAGACCGGAGGATCTGGGTTCGAGGCCAGCCTCAGCTACCTAGTGAGGCACTCCGCAACTTAGTGAGACCCGGTTTCAAAATAAAGAATTAAAAATAGGTCTGGGGATGTAGCTCGGAGGTAGAATGCCCCTGAGTTCAATTCCCAGTACTGCAAAAAAAAAAAAGTATGGGATAGTGTTCAACTTCAAAGCACAGTGATGATGTCAGATGTCATCAGTGTACAAGGTGCTCAGGAGAAAAAAGCGGAATATAAAATTCTCTATGGGGAATGGTATTAACTAGGTAAAATAAATATACACAGAAAATAGGTAACAGTGTAACTCTCTCTGGAAGTTGGGATTCCAGATTATTTAAATTTTGTTCATTAAGCCAGGCGTGGTGGCACATACCTATAATCCCAGTACTTGGGAGGCTGAGGCAGGAGGATCACAGGTTGGAGGACAGCCTCAGAAAATAGTGAGACTCGGCAAACCTCTGAGACCCTGTTTCAAAATAAAAATAAAGTAGGGCTGGGAGTGTAGCTCAGAGGTAGAATACTCCTGAGCTCAATCACAGTACCACAAAAAATAAATAGATAAATAAATAAATGAATATAAATTTTGTTCATTATGCCTTTCTGTAGCTCCCAAATTCTCTATGATGGGAATTGTTACTTTTGTGATCAGAAAAAAACTTATTTAAAAACCAAATGAAGAGATAACAAGAAAAACAAGTTTAGAAAGGGAAGAACTAGCAGAATATTGATTTCTAGATCATCAGATAGTTAAATAAAATTAGTCCAAAGGATCTGTAGTTAGATCTATCCTGGGACTCCAGGTCTTTTCTTTGTTCTAAGCAAATCTGTCTGGATCCTAATCCAAAACCCCCAGCCTCAAGGAATATCTGATCCATTATGTTATCTCCATGGGTCAGAGAATTCAGCTGAAAAAAACTCTGGCTATTAATTTTATTAATTCATTCATTTATAATTTTATTCATTTAGTCAATGAACATTTATTTTTTAAAATTTTTTATTGTAGTAATTCGTGCAATATAGCATACATCTTTGTTAAGTACAAGTTGTTAACAACATATTTGCACACAATTCTCATTTGACCCCTTCCCCAATTCCCACCCCATTCCCTCCCCCTGTCAATGAACATTTATTTGGTGCCGTACATAAGCCAAGCACAAAGTAAGTTCCTGGGATGGCACCATTCTGCCTGCACGGAGCTGCTCTGGTCTGTGAGAGGACACTTCTTAGAAGTTTACACATGAACAGACCTGAGGAGTTAGTTGACAGCTGTGTGCAGGCAACAGAGGATTCAGACGACTCCCTACCTTTTCACCCTAACATCCACTCAATGCCTGTCCAAAACCAAACTCATCACCAACAAACCCGTTGAATAGCAAGGACATAAATAGAGAAAGTACAGAACTTTCAGAGCAGAACACAATGTAAATACAAAGTAATAGTATGCTTGTTGCTCCATAGAACAATATTTGGTGCAAAAATAAGGACTTGAGAAATGTTCATGTTTGCAAATGAAGAAGGATGTTACTTGTAAAAACTGGTTCTTGCCAAATTGATGCCATCAGCAGATGTGTTGAAGTGAGAAAATGTGACTCTATGTTTTAGGTTTTAAGAACAGAAAAAGAGAAGCAGGACGTGAGTCACCGAGAGCGCTTAGAAGTCCTCCTGGACAAGCAGAGCCGGGAGCTGCAAGACCTGGGTGAGCCGCAAGCGAAGCCCCTGGGCTCCGGGGGGCCACCTAGCTCTGGAAGCAGGTGGGCTGGGGACAGACATCTGAGAGTCCCCAGGACACAGCAGAAGCCCCGGGGAATGTGGCTCTGTCTGTGGACAGGCTACATTCATCCTTCAGAACTCACCGTAGTCTTTACTCCAATGCATATACTCACTCCTTAAACACATATTGAACACCTACTGCATGCCAGTAGGAGATATCGGTCCCAGACTCACTACTCACTTCATGGGGCTCTAAAGGGTCACTTATCTTGCCAAGCCCCCACCTACTAATCCATAAATGGAGCACTCAGGATATTCTTCATGGTCTTGAACCCTCAAACACCCCTCCACACCTTCCTAGAAACATTTCTGCCCAGGATGGGAGGGGAGGGAGTGGGCTGCCTGGTGAGATATGGGGTGGGGGTAGACATGGAAGCCTAGGAAACTTTGACCCTGGAGGCAGCTGCTCTGGTTGGCTGCCCTGGAAGGTGCGGGAGAGCACCCTGGCTCCCTCATGTGTCTGAGGCTGATGCTTCTCACTCACCTTAAACACCTACCCTGCCGCTTCTCTCCAGAGTGTTGCAACAACCAAAAGCTGCTGCTAGAATATGAGAAGTACCAGGAACTGCAGCTCAAGTCCCAGAGGATGCAGGAGGAGTATGAAAAACAGCTACGGGATAATGACGAGACCAAGAGCCAGGCCCTGGAGGAGCTGACCGAGTTTTATGAGGCCAAGCTGCAGGAGAAAACCAGCCTTCTGGAAGAGGTACCCTCGGGAACCCAAGCTGTGTCTCCCTTCCTCAGAGCAAGGGCAGGATGGACTGGCTTCAGGAGAGCAGGGGCATTCATGCTACTGTTTCCTGAGTAGCTACTGTGTGCCAGCTTGTGCTGCACACTGGGAATTCAGGGGTGGGCAAGAGAGACGGTTTCTACCTTCAAGGAACTTATATCTAATAGGAGAGACAACTGAGTAATTGCACAAATAAATATAAAATTACAGCCTTCACAAGTTCTGTGGTGGAAAAACATAGGAAGCGTTGATGTTGGTGTGAAGACCAGAGGCAGAACAGGGAGTGGGGATGTTGGCAGGAGGATGGTTGAGGTGATGGAGCCTGAGGCCTGACCTGGTTGGGAAAGGAGGGAGATAGGAAGAAAGTAGATGGGTCAGGGCCCCATGGCCCCAGATTCCATTTCTGTAATAAGACTCATCTCCCATTCCCCAAGCTGGGGCCCTTCTGCTAGTCTCATCCCAGGCTCTCTTAGCGCAGAGTCATCAAGAGTGCCTCCTCCCGTGATGGCACTCTCTTCCTCTCTCTGAGCCAGGCACAGGAAGATGTCAGGCAGCAGCTGCGGGAATTTGAAGAGACCAAGAAGCAGATTGAAGAAGATGAAGACCGAGAAATCCAAGATATCAAAACCAAGTATGAGAAAAAGCTTCGAGAAGAAAAGGAATCCAACCTGCGGCTCAAAGGAGAGACAGGCATCATGAGGAAGAAGGTATTGGGCCATCCCCTGAGAGACCCGGGAATGGGCAAGGGCAAGATTGTGGAGGAAGCTAGGACACGTGCACAGAAAGCCCTGGCTGGCCATACAGTGGTCTCACCTGAATGGTCCTCCCTTGCAGTGAGCAGGTCAGGAAAAGAACGTGAGCAGGTGCATCTTTAGGCAGAAAGGCCAGCCACATCCTCTGAATGGCAGCCATTTGGCCTCCTCCCCTCTTCCTCCTTCTTACTGGGATGTTGGCCTTCCCTGTGTACTGAGAGACTTCCTCTGGGCTTTCAATTCTGGGCAAGTTAGATGGGATAGAAATGGAGGTGCCTTTGGGCACTAGTGGCTCCTGTTCAGACTCTGCAAGTGGGAGAATGAGTGGGAGCATAAGATGCTGTGTTTACAAGGTGGAACGGGTATTTTTAGTCCTTCAATGGTTGATGAGGGACTATTCAATTCACAGGTCCTTGTAGAATTGCCGCCATTTCACCAAAATGTTTAGCCAAGTTCAAAGCAAGGGCAAGTTTCTTCCTATTAGATATCATATTACCAATCTTGGTTTGGTGCTGTACACCTGTAATCCCACTATTGGGAGGCTGAGATAGGAGGGTTCAAGGACAGACTCAACAACTTACCAAGACCCTGGACCCTGTTTCAAAAAAAAAAATCTGGGGGTGGGTAATAGCCTGGAGATAAAATATCCCTGGATTCAATTCTGAGAGAGAGAGAATATAAAGAAAAGAAGAGGAGGAGGGAGCAGGGGAGGGAATAACCTGAGGAGGAGAGGGGAGAAGACGGGAGGGCAGGCGAAGGGAGGGAAGTCATACTACCACTAAGTCTAGAGGACAGCCTTGCATTTCCATCTCTGGCTCATCTGACTCATTGGTGGAGCCAGTCTCTGTGACCTTGATGGGCCATCAGTCCCAGCCCTCTGAGGTCAGTGTGATCATGGAAGACCCCTAATGCACTCAAGGTACTGGAGCTTCTTGTGCAGAGCCTGGCCATCCTCACATACGGAACAGGTCTGGATATTATTGGACAGAATATACTATATTGTCTGTCCTAGAAAATTTCCAAGCCATCTCAAGTTCTCCAATAATTCACTCCCCAAAGTCCAGACTCGCTGAGCTCTTGGTGTCTTCAGTTCATAGGAGAGGGAGTTCAGTTCATAGTCGGTTTGCAGTAGGAGCTCTTTGTCCTTGGACAGTCGGGAGAGATGGAGATGAGCTCAGAGATTCAGCAGTCTTTGTTGTTGCTCTTTGTATCTGCAGTTCAGCAGCCTGCAGAAGGAGATTGAGGAACGGACCAATGACATTGAGATCATGAAAGGAGAGCAGGTGAAGCTGCAGGGCGTCATCAAGTCGCTGGAGAAGGACATCCAAGGCCTCAAGAGAGAGATCCAGGAAAGGGATGAGACCATTCAAGATAAGGTAAAGGTCCTCCCCCCAGCAGAGCTGGGAGGGGCCCAGGCCCTGAGGACAAGGGTTGGGAGGAGAGGGCCCTGGCTTCATGAGACAGGGGGATGAGCAGCCAGTGAAGGGTGCTTGGCACTGGGCTAATTGCTGTCAACATATCACACTGAGTTCTGCAAGCAACCCCAGGCCATGAGCGACCCAGTGTTGAATGGCACAAGAAGCTGAGTCCTGCCAAAGGATACACAGTTGATATAGAACTGCCCAGGGATAGGACGCCGAGTCATCCGACTGTAAGGTCCCTCCCCTCCAAGGCTCCAGGCATCCTGGAATGACACATCTCTGCAAACTGGGGGCAGCTCACCTGCCATGTTGCCCACATGGTCCCCCTGGTCAGAAGAGGACTCTCTGGGCTTGTCTCTTAACCACTGGACACCCCAGGAACTTGGTGCCACTTTTTCCAGATGCTCTTCTCACAAAACACTCAGAAGATAGACACAGTCTATGAGGCATTCCACCTCAATATCCAGAACTTAGCATCATCCTCTTGATCAAGTCCAGACTCCGGGCCCTCCTCTCCATCCACGCCACATCTCTTGTCTCAGCCAGGCAGAATCCTTCTTTGGTCAACACGGGGCTTCAGTGTTAGATAATCAGGTTCAGCATAGGCCCTTCCATTTATCCAGTATTGCACCTTGGGCAGCTTTGATAAACCTTCATTTTCTCGCCTGTGAAATGGGATGATAACTACCTCAAGGGGTCTCATAAAGATTAAATGGAAGAATGCCTCATGCCGTTGGTGCACTTAAACGTTCCTGTATGAATGTGGGCTTTGGGGGGCAGGGACCCAAAGCCCTCTTCGGACTCTCAAGGCTAAGTGTTGACAAGAAATTGACCCAGGCCTCCTGACCTAGAAAATTGCAACAGTTTCCCAAGCAGCCTAATAACCTTCCTTCCTATTGCAGATCCCTATTCCCCACACAGTGGATTTCAAAGTGCAAACATAGTTATGTTGCTCTCCCACTCAAAGTCTTCAGCAGGGCAGCAAACCTTTTGCATGAAAGACTAGATGGTAAATATCTTAGGTTTTGCAGGCCATATGGCCACGGTCTCAACTAATCAGCCCTAGCTACCAAATGTGAAACCATCATAAACAAAATACAAATAAATGAACTTTGCTGTGTTCCAGCAAAGTTTAAAAAAATAGGCAGCAAGCCAAATCTGGCCCACAGCACATGCCATGCCTTCTGTGCCTCCCCCTTTGGCAACACCTACCCCATTTTAGGATTGTATTTGTTTACACATCTGCTTTCCCAGCTAGCAATTGCTCCTTGGGGTCAAGCTGTTATACTTACATTTGGAATCCTAATACTTGGCAAAGGTCTTCCTTCAGTAGAGGTTTGATGGACAGGTAGGCCCGTGTTCCGATTACTATTCCTATACAAAGAATTGCCTGATGATGTAGTGATGAAGAGCAACACCTCTCCTACTGTGCTCTCAGATTCCGTGCACCAGGAATTTGGACAGGGTACAGAGGGATAGCTTATCTCTGCCCCTGGTGTCTGGGCCCCAGCTGGAAAGACCAGAGGTGACTCAGACAACTGGAGGCTAGGAGATCTGCATGCAGGGTGCTCCTTCTCTCACACACCCAGCACCTTGGCAGGAGTGGCAGGGAGGCCAGGCTCAGCCAGCTCTTTCAGCCAGGACTCCAAATGTACCCTCCAGCCTGGAGGGCTCAGTATGCTCAGGCTTCCCCCATAGCAGATGGCATCCCCCAGGGCAAGTATTCCGAGAGAGCCAGGTGGAAGCTGCTTGGCTTTCCTGGCCTACCCTTGGAAGCCACACAGCATCCCTTCAGCTGCATTCTCTTGGTTACAAGCAAGTCATAAGTCCAGCCATAGGCAAGGGAAGGATGCAATAGATCCTGCCTGCTGCCAGAGCAGCATTAAGGCCACATTGAAGAAGAGCTACAGTTGTGGGACCAGAGATGCAGGCGCCCACAACCTATATGTGAATGAGTGAGTGAATGAAGTTCCTGGCTAAGGAGTCAGCACTGCAGCTTGCTGGGGAGAGAGCTGCCCTTTGTATCTCCAGTGAGGAGAGATGTCTGTGGCCTCCTCAATCAGGAGAGTCACGGGATTTATGTTCTTGCCCCTAAAGGGATGCCATGAGTCAGGGCCTTGTGATATCTGTCACTTCTCTCTCCTCTCACCCTTAGGAGAAGAGAATTTATGATCTGAAAAAGAAAAATCAAGAACTAGAGAAATTCAAGTTTGTGCTCGACTACAAAATAAAGGAGCTGAAGAAGCAAATAGAACCTCGAGAGAATGAGATCAGGGTGATGAAGGAGCAGATTCAGGAGGTGAGAGCCATCTGCAACACCCTGGCCTCTCAGACCCTCTGTCTTCTCCTCTCCTGGTCAGAGCTGGCCTGGGAAGAATAAAAGCAAGCTCTTCTCACAGCCCATCTCTGCTCCCCATGTGCGTGCCGTCGCCCACAAATGATGTCACGGGAAGGCCCTGGCCCATCCGAGGGCTCATCGTCCAACAGCAAAATGCTTCTGGATTCAGCTTGCTGTAGGGCCTTGGGGTGGGCTTTGGCCCTGCCCACACCTGCTGGTGGGCCTCTAGGCCCTCAAAGAGAGACAGAGCTGCTGGGCTTTCAGCCACCAGGGGGCAGTGTGTACTCAGCCAGCAGGCTCTCAGCACCGAGGGCACCAATCTTGCTCAATATTGTTTCTCAAACTGGAAATGTTGGTGAGGCCTGGCCAGGGCATGGTGTTTGACTTCATCTGATAAGGAATGAGAAGTCATCCAAGGCTCTTTGAGTAGGATAATGGCACAATTAAGAATATGTTCCAGGAAACAAACACAGGATGAAGGTTGAAAGGAGAGAGATCGCTAGAACTGAATGCCCCTGAGCTATGGTAGTGCTGGTCTGCCCAGCAAAGCCTTTCTTTCTGTTCTTTTTTTTTTAATATAATAATTGGTGCATTGTAATCATACACCTTTGTTAGGTACAAGCTGATAAAGGCATATATGCACACATTTCTCATTTAACCTCTTCCCCCATTCCCACCCCATTCCCTCGCCCTCCCTCCTTCTCAAGTTCAGTTTAGTGATTGACCTTGATATATTTGTGAAAGTACATCCTGTGCATTAGGGTGCCCCCCCACCCTGTCCATCCCCTCCAGCAAAGCCTTTCTTCTAGGAGACCCAGTAAAGAAACCAGGTGGGGATCAGTCCAGGCATGGGGGGATGGTGTCCAGAGACGGTGACAGTGACTTTTTCCCTAACAGCTGCAGGCTGTTCTCTCTGCTCTCAGCTGAACACAGAGCTGCCTTCTTGGGGCCTCATGCCATTCTTGAGTAACTTCAAAGTCCTTTCTTGGAGAGAGGTTTCCAGAACCTTGTCTTTTTAGTTTCCACTCATTTATTTATTCATCTAGGGCAAGGGTTCTCACCATGACACGATTAGCACTTTGGGGTGGATAATTATCTATTAGGGGATGGGCTGTCCTGTGTATTGCAGGATATCTGGCGGCATCTCTGGTCTCTACCCCCTGGCTGCCAGAGCATCCCCTGCCCAGAGCATTACAACCCAAAATGTTTCCAGATGTTGCCAGATGTCCCCTGGGGGCAAAATGCTCCCTCCTCCTGCCCTTACCCTGTGGAGAATTACTGAGGGTGATAAATCACATATGGAAAAGTGGCTGGAATTTCCAGGCTGGGGAAGCGATGCTTGTTCCACCTACTAAGCCAGTGATCTGGCAGTCGAGCCAAATACTCAAATTTCACAATTTTTCTATAAAACAGGTTGTTTTTATTCTTGGAGTAATGCAAGGCTTTGCCTTGGGGGCGGGGGAGAGCAGAGATAAAGAATACAGTCCTATATCTCTTCCATTCTTTTTCATTCTTTTTTTTTTTTTTTTTTTTTTTTGTGGCACTAGGGATTGAACTCAGGGGCATTCTACCTCCGAGCTACACCCCCAGCCCTATTTTTTTATTCTTTATTTTGAAACCGAGTCTCACTAAGTTGCAGAGTGCCTCACTAGGTAGCTGAGGCTGGCCTCGAACCCGGATCCTCCGGTCTCAGCCTCCCGAATGCTGGGATTACAAGCGTGCGCCACCACGCCCGGCTCTGTATCTCTTCCATTCTAACCCCACCTGTGACTGCTGACTTAAGATTATAGAGAAAGAGGCACAGTCAGCTACAGGCACTCAGACATGACCCCGGGGAGCCCTACAAATGAGACAAGCCTGTTTTCTCTTCCAGTTGTCATTCCCCCAGTCCAGGACACCATTGTTCCTTCCCTTGTCTCCAGTGCAGCCTCCTGGCTGGTCTGCCTGGCTCCAGTTTTGCTATCTCAAGTAGAACCTTTGCATCAGGTCCTCTGAGATGCCAGGCAGCCCATGCCACTCCTGATAAAACCCTCATCGGCTCCCCGAGCTTTCAAGATAGAGGCCAAACTTCTCACCATTTTCCTCTGCACTTGGGTCCTGGGTGACCCAACTCAGGTGGTCTCTCTAGCACCTCCAGGGCACCCTCCTGCAGCCACCTGGGACTTCCTGCAAAGAGGCTTCTCCTCCAGCTACCCTCACCTCTGGTGTCTATGTGAGCACCATTCTCTACAATTCTCTTCCACCATTTGTCCTCTAAAAACTCACTCTGCCTAGAAAACCCAGCTGAAGGTTTTGTACCTTCTGGGGGCCACCTGCTCACCTCCTTTATGCATGCACAGGGCACTTTCTTTTTCTTTATTTGTTTATTTACTCATTCATTCATTCATTCTGGTACTGGGGGTTGAACTAACTTAGGGTCATTCTTTTTTGGTTTTGGTACTAGGGATTAAACCCAGAGGCATTCTACTTCCAAATTATACCCCCAACTCAGTTTTATTTCTTATTTGGAAATAGTGCCTCACTAAGTTGCAGAGGACCTCACTAAGTTGCCAAGGCTGGCTTCATATCTGCCAGCCTCCCAAGTACTGGGATTACAAGCATGTGCCACCACACTCAGATGAACTCAAAGTCATTCTACCTCCAAGCTCACCCCCCACCCTTTTTAAAAAATTATTATTTTGAAACAGGGTCTTGCCAAGTTGCTGAGGCTCTCACTAAGTTGTTGAGATTGGCCTTGACCGTGCAGTCCTCCTGCCTAGCCAGGATTATAGGTGTGTGCCACTACACTCAGCACACAGGGTACTTTCTATCTCAACCACAGTGTTTATCTGATTCCACACTAACTTCTGACTTACTTCTTTTATTCCTCTACACCTGAGGCTTCTTGAAGACAGAAACTCTCTTAGTCTGTTCTATGTCCCTAAGCCTGAGATATCTGGGCAGCTCTTTCTAATGGGTACATTCTTTCTTCCCCTGTACAAAAACCCAGCCTAGCCCTGTGTTCTCCATAAGGTGGCTCTATATAGCTTACCAGTGCTATCTGCTTATTTCTCCTCTTTCAGAGCCATATCATTTCAGTCCCTGCTCATGACCTTCACTGTTGCTACCCTTTGCCCTCCATGCTTGCCATCCATCCATCCATCCATCCATCCATTCATCAGGTATTTGTGGAATGCCACTTTTATGCCAGGCTTTGTGTCAAAGGTATTCCATCTAATAAAATGCCTCCAATAATGAAGGAAACATTCTTCTACAAGCTGCCCTTTCATGTCTAGAACATGAATGTGTGGCCAGGCGTAGTGGTGCATGCTTATAATCCCAGTACTTGGGAGACTGAGACCAGAGGGTCTGGGTTCGTGGCCAGCCTCAGCTACTTAGTGAGGCTTTCTGCAACTTAGTGAGACCCTGTTTCAAAATAAAGAATAAAAAATAGGGCTGGTGGTGTAGCTCTGAGGTAGAATGCCCTGGGTTCAATCCCTAGTACTGCAAAAAACAAACAAACAAAAAAAACAGAACATGGATGTGGCTCAGTAGGGCCTCTGCTGGTGGCCCACAAGAGACAACAGCCTTGAATCTGATTAAAGGACCTGGGCTACACAGGGGGCTACTTCACTTGGCCATGGAAAAACCCAATGAACAGACCCATCTGCCCCAAATAGTCAGTGAGCCTCCCTACTAACAGGAATACTAGTGTCCACCAGATTTGATGTGTAAACAAAGCATCACCCTGTGCTTTGGACAAGAATTCAGTCCACCAGCAGCTCACACACAGCTAATCTCCTCGTCAGAAGTTCTGGTTATCATTCACACATCTTCATCTCATACAAATGCAGCAATAGAAGCCGGGCCTGGTGGTGCACACTTATAATCCCAGTACTTGGGAGGCTGAGACAGGAGGATCGCAGGTTCACAGCCAGCCTCAGCTACTTAGTGAAGCCCAATGCAACTTAGTGAGACCCTGTTTCAAAATTTTAAAAATAGGGCTGGGGGTATAGCTTGGAGGTAGAATGCCCCTGGATTCAATCCCCAGTACTGAAAACAAAATGCATCAATAGAGAGATAATCTCTCAGAATCTCCCTGGTGGGGCCCTGTTTTTCTTTTGAAGATGGGATATCCCTCCTTTGTACATTTTAAGACCTTTTCTACAGATTGATGAGCAGAGGTTCCTTCTCAATGTCCTCTTTACTGTTTTACACCTTGGATTGGGGGTGCCTACATACCAGGCCATTAGTGTCCCTCAAAACTCTTGCTTCAGAATCAGCTTTAATGTTCTTCTTTAGAAGGACTGCAGCCCCCAAGGGTAAGGTTCATTCACGCAAACTCACAAAATAGGTGAGGTTGTTGCTGCACCAGAGAAGCCTGCCTCACACTACAGTTAGATCTCAGTACGTGACAGTTCCCAGTTAGAAAGAATCTGCATGGGTAAGGAAAGGGAAAGTGACTAGGAGGGAAACCTCCCCACCTGGCCATAGAAATGCGTGGCCCCAGGTTGACACATCAGCAAAGGAGGTAGGGCTTCTAGGATGGCAGGGAGTGAGAAGAAAAGTTTTATTCTAGGACATAGGTGGGAACCAGAAAGGAATGTTCTGCTATTAGGGAGCGTGCCCACTGGAAGACTTCAGTTCTCAACTGTAATTTTTATTCTCTGACTTCCTTGTTCTTGACTCTTTTTTTTCCCTCGTTCTCTATAGATGGAAGCAGAGCTGGAGCGTTTCCATAAACAGAACACGCAACTGGAGCTGAACATCACAGAGCTGTGGCAGAAGTTGAGAGCCACGGATCAGGAGATGCGCAGAGAGAGACAGAAGGTGTGAGGATTTGCAGAGTCTGGCAGCGCTTGGGCTGGGGATCTGGCGCCTGCCTGCGATGGGCAGCTGGCTTCTCGGGGACAGAGCCAGCCCATTGCTAAGATACTCTTCCCATTTTAACTCACACTCGACTTGCCCACAGAGCTGCCTGATTTCAGGCCCATCCAAATTTACATGACTGAATCCATCTGAGATTACGTAATGACTTGGGTATAGTGACTGGGAGAGTGGGAAGCCGGTAGGAACACGTTTGGCTTAGAGAAGAGCATACTCAGAGAGGTCATTTGTAGTCAAGGGCTTTGATGACCAAAAAGTCGCTAGGCTCACAGAATCTCAGAGATCATCCACACCATTCTCTTTGTGTTGTAAATAAGGGAAGTCTAGAGAGTTAAGAGGCTAAGGAACTTCATCCAGTGCCCATACCTATTAGTGCATACTGAGCTAGTGGGGGAACCGGGTCTTCTGGTCCTGAGCCAGGATGTGGTTGTGCCCTAATTGCCCAGCACAGGCCGTCTGGTAACATTCGCTGAGTTTTTCCATCCTCCACATCAAGCATTTATTCCTTACAAGATAACACTAGAAGCAACCAGCACTACAGGTGTGAGCTAATGCAGATCCAGCCCTTTACACACTGGAGAGGCTGACAGGTGATTTGCAAGGTAGAAAATTATAGAATGTGGATAAAGGACTATGAGAGCAAAGAGAAAGGTGAGGAAAGATAGGTATCAGAGAAAGCATGATTGAAGAGGGAAAGCTAGCCTGAGTGTGCAGGTGAAGCAAGGTGTACCCATTCACAGAGCTCCTCCCTTTCCGGAGGGATAAGCCCTGGATGAGCTCATAACAGGAGATATGGAAGCCCCAGCTGGGGATCTCAGAGAGATGTGATACCAGCTTGAAAGGAATATGGGTGGCTGTGGGAGCTTCCTCAAAGCCTTGAAGGCCTGCGGGCCTAAAAGGATTCCAGAGCCAATAAAGGAAGCCGTGTGTGTGGTCTCTTAAGGTGAAGTGCCAGGCCATATAGGCTGTTCGGACCAGATGCCCACCCTTGGACAGGTGCACAAAAGTTTCACTGCCGCCACTCTTGGGTATGCGCCCATATAGGTCTGCATGCCCAGCATCCCCTGGCAATCAGCTGTAAGTCCCGGACTAATTGTGTCTTGTTCCCTGCTGTGCTCTTCTCCTCTCCTGAGGGCCCCTGCCCCTCTACCTAATGAGTACCCTGCAGTGCCGGAAGTAAAGGTCTCTGGTTGCAGGAGCGGGACTTGGAAGCACTGGTCAAACGGTTTAAGACAGACCTTCACAACTGCGTGGCATATATCCAGGAACCCCAGCTGCTGAAGGAGAAGGTCCGAGGTCTCTTTGAGAAGTACGTGCAGCGGGCAGACATGGTGAGCAACCTCCCCTGCCGCCCCGCCCTGCACCCCACCGCCTCCCCACCCTCGCTGAGAACCCACTGGACCCCATCAGGTGGAGATCGCAGGGCTGAACACGGACCTGCAGCAGGAGTACGCCCGCCAGCGGGAACACCTGGAGAGGAACCTGGCCACAGTCAAGAAGAAGGTGCTCAAGGAGAACGAGCTGCACCGCACCGACTATGTCCGCATCATGCAGGTACCCCGTGCTCTGCTCCGCTCTCGGAGGCCGAGCTGTCCAGGGGCCCTCCGAGACCACCCTTCCTCCAGGGACCCCCTAGCTTTCCCTACAGCTCTCGAAGCTCATCCCGACTGCAACCAAGGAGCTTCTCTGGGCATCTGCATGCCCACCAGTGCCTTCCTCAATTTGTCAGGCCCCTCTCTTCCTTTTCCTGTCCCATCTCTATCCAAAGCACACCTGTGTCCTGCCTCACTACTCTCAGGGACCCTCAATCCCTTGGGAACTTCGTAAATGTCATTTTAGCCTTCGTAAGTTACTCTCTCCCTTCTCGCCTGTTTCCAACTCCTGCTTTTATTCTGCTATTTGCACAGGCTGAGACACGCCTGTCCCTGCCTGCCTCATCTCACATTTCTGGTGCCTCAGGTCCCAACCCTTACCTCTTGGTCCAGAGGTTGTCACACCCACCCGAGCTGGCCCCACTCTAATTTAATAGGCACTCTCCACCCACCTCCCGGGATCCTTCAGAGAGCCTGGCCCCCATTACTGCCACCCTGATAACTTAAGCATGTTATCAGGACTGCCAGTCTGGATGCCTCTGCCAGATTTTTTTTTTTTTTTTTTTTTTTGGTATCAGTATCGTCTGAGGCAATTAATGTGCATTAATATCAAAAGAGAACATCAGAATTACATTTATAAAACATGTACCTTTTTTGCTGGGTGTGGTGGCTCAGGCTTATAATCCCAGTACCTGGGAGGCTGAGACAAGAGGATCACAGGTTCAAGGACAGCCTCAGCAAGTAGTGAGAACTCTCATCAATCTAGCAACACCTTGTTTCAAAATAAAAATAAAATAGGACTGGGGATGTAGCTTGGAGGTAGAATGCCTCTGAGTTTAATCCCCAGTACCAAAACAAAAACAAACCAAAAAAATGTACCGTTTTATATTTACATTTCTTTAATGCCCTAATTTAAACACCAGAATGAGGACAGGTTGCAGTTGGATCTAAACCAGATCCTACATTGGCCAGTCCACACACAGCTGGGCAGAGCACATTGCAGCTCAGGTCAGGCATGGCTGGTCTCAGGCCTTCTTACAACCAATCCCACTCCCTTCCATCAACCCATTGCCCTACACTGGGCATAAGAGCAGTCAGAGACCCAGAAAGAGGAGTAGATCTGGTTGGTAGGATCCTTAGCACCAGCGGCCCCACACAGAGCCATTGCTAAGAGCCTCAAGTATCGAGAGTGTGGAGAGACCCCTGGGCCCCAGGATGCAGCAAGCTGGACAGGGGGACCAGGGGGACAGAGGAGCAGTTGTCAACTGCTATCATAGCTGAACTTTCATCTGTGCCCTGCTACCAATACTCAGGCCTGCAAGGTCCTCTGCGGACTGGGTCCCTGTCTTTATGCCAAGCAGATGCCTGAAGCAAATATCAGTCCTGGGAGGGGTAGGAGAAATGAAAATCACAGGCCATCCACAGGTGGCTGCCAGGGCAGGCCTCCTGACCTCTTTTTTGTCTCCTGTTTCCCAGAGAGTGCTGGGCCAGGTTGGGGTTGGGGAGCAGGGAAGACCCAACCAGGGCTCCTGCCCAGCCAGCAGAGGGAGCCAGCAACAAAGGCAGTCCCCCAAAGAGCTGTCTCTCCAGCAGCATTGTGAACCTGTGTGCTCTGCAATCATGTAGATCCAGATAAGTGGCTCAGAAACTGCAGGAGTAAGAAGGGAGCTGGGCAGGGCTCTGGGCTGCATCCCTCTTATCAGAGAGTACCTTGCTGATCACAGCAGGGCCATGTGTACGATTTGGTTTGCAAAAAGTTAGGAAGGTTTTTTTTAAAGGAAAACTTCCAAACCACTGTTCTGGATGCTAAATCATTTCCTTCTTTGATCAGAAAGTTGAAGGAGAGTGGCTGGGCCAGAACCAGGCCAGGTGGCAGAACTGTGCCGGCAAACCTCACCTGGGAACCATGTTCCCACCCCAGATGCAGAAGCAGAGTGAGCACTGTCTCTGTGTAGACCCAGGTTATGCTGCTTCAGCCCCTTTGGAGCCAGGAGACCGTGGGTAGATTCCTTGACTTCTCCAGGAGCAGTCCTCCTATCTGTAAAATGGAAAAGAAAACACCAACTTCAGTGGTTACTGTGAGAATTGAATTAGATAACCAGCGTCAAGCACTAGGCACTCCAGAATCTCACTTCCTCTCCCTCTTCCCACCAAAGAATGTACTCAAGGACCAAGTGGAAATCCAGTGGGAGCTGGGCGTGGTGGCATATGTCTGTAAACCCAGTACTTGGGAGGCTGAGCTAGGAGGATCGCAGACTTAAGGCCAGCCTTGGCAATGTTGTGAGGCCCTCGGCAACTTACACCTTTTTTCAAAATAAAAAATAAAATAGGGCTGAGGTTGTTGCTCAGAGGTAGAACACCCCTGGGTTCAATTCCCAATACCATACAATAATAATAATAACCATCAGCAGCAGCAGCAAATAAAATCCAGTGGTAGAGCCCAGAAACCCATTACAACATGGTCTCCTATCCCCAGGCACAGGATCTGTGCCAGGGGTACCTGTGCCTGGGGATAGGAGAGGGGACAGTACAGATGATTCCAGAAACCCAGCTGCTGGCCTTACGTGCCTCCTGCCTTGGTGTGTGTCTGTCAGGAGTTGGCTAGAGCTGTGTCTGAAGCTACCAGGGCCCTGGCACTTCATTCCAAAAAGGCCAAGGAAGGCAAGGCTGGACATGGCATCTGAGAACTACTCATTAGAAAACCACTGGAGAAATGAGGCCACTGTCCCATTAGTATATCTAGATAGGCGCTCAGGCCTCCCCACTCCATTCCTCAGCACACTTGCAGATATGGAAATCAGAGTTGCTATGAAATGCAAACATCTAGGACACACATTTTATTCATTCAGTTCACATTTTTGGAGGGCTTCCTACACACTGAGCTCTGTGTCAGCCATGGAGGATTCCAGGATGAATGTGTACCCTCAGGAAGCTCCTCATAGGGAACTTGGACCAGATACAAGCAATCACTGCTCCATATGGTGTTTCTGGTGCTGTGGGCTCATGGTGGAAATGGGGCTCCATTATGCCCTGGAGGCTCACGGAAGGTGTCTGAGGGGAGGTGGCATTTGAGCTGGGCTCAGGGTGAGTGGAGGGTGACCAGAGACCAGCTGGGTAAGAGCCTTCTAAGCATAGGGAGTAGACTGGGGAAAAGAGAGGGATTTGGAGCCTAGGGGTGCTTGCACACCTGTGAGTCCACAGATCTTAGTTTATTGCACCGCACTGGGGGCAAAGAGAAAGAGCCCACTGAAGTGATAGGCAGCCTCGAATCACATTGAAAAGGGCTTTCCACATGCCAAGAAGCGTTATGTTTATCCTGAGCACAGATACAATATATGAGGCTTCTTAAGTAGGCAGTGGTGTTTGTTATCTTTGTTTCATAAAGACGAAATCAGTTGGCAGCGTGGACAGACTGGTAGAGAGAGAGAGTGGTAGAGAGAGAGAGAGTCAGGAAGCAAGGCACCTTGTTAGGAGATGACAGTCATGAGAAGGGTAAATGAGAAGGGCTTTGAAAGAGGAATGTTGTGATGTCAAAGGCATTTCAGAGTAGAAATGCCAGGTCAGAGGCAGGAGGAGGTGGAGAGAAAACCGGAGGAGGATTCCAGGGTGGCTCTTTTGTGCAGTTGGACAGATGGTGATCCCACTGCCTGTGGGTTCCAGAAAGACAGCGCTGGTGCAAGGATTCCAAGTTTACAGACCACATCCCTTGCTTTTTTCACATGGTATCTGACTCAGAGCGGGCCAGTAAGAGGTGCTACAGACATTCCCTTCCCTTCTCTGCCCAACATGGGTGTCTGAAAGGTCTGCCAGAGTCATCAGGCCTAAGGCAAGCCTGGTCAGCTTAGCACAGGCCCTCTGTGTAGAAATAGAACTCAGCATCCCCTACCCAGTCTGTCTCAGATTTCGCAGACAATGTACTTTGAGGGCCTTGAGACAGATTATTCCTGAATCTGCATACGTGAATGGGAGTCCGAAACGACTGGAGGAATTTGTGACAGCCATCCTGACCAGGGAGCAATCAGGAACAGAGGCTCAGCAAGCCTGGCATGAGTACATTTTCAGTTCACAAAGCTACTCGGGGCACATACAGTTGGCCTCAGTGTGACCTCTGAACTCCTCGATACATAGGCCCCACCCCAGGAAACATGTAAATGAGAAGTAAGAAATGGTGGTAGCCATGGAGGAACAGGGGACTCATGAAGCAGACACAGCCAGCTTCAAACCCACCTCCACCGCTTGTGCACTGCCTCATCTCCTCATCCAAAGTGAGTTCAATAATACCTACTTCGTGCCGGGCATGATGGCACACGCTTGTAATCCCAGTACTTAGAAGGCTGAGACAGGAAGACTGCAGGTTCACAGCCAGCCTCAGCTACTTAGTGAGGTCCTCTGCAACTTAGTGAGACCCTGTTTCAAAATAAAGAATAAGCCAGGCATGGTGGCGCATGCTTGTAATCCCAGCATTTGGGGGGCTGAGACCAGAGGATCTGGATTCAAAGCCAGCCTCAGCTACCTAGTGAGGCACTCTGCAACTTAGTGAGACCCTGTTTCAAAATAAAGAATAAAAAAATAGGACTGGGGGTGTAGCTCGGAGGTAGAATGCCCCTGGGTTCAATCCCCAGTACCGCAAAAAGAAAAAAATAATAATAATAATAATAAAGAATAAAAAAAAAATAGGGCTGAGTATAGCTCAGAGGTAGAATGCTCCTGGGCTCAACCTCTAGTACCACAAAAAATAAATAATAATAATACCTACCTCATAAGATCATAAGATTGTTGTAAGGATGAAATGAGGTAATGTGTATAAAATATTTGATCCATTGCAGGAATCCAGTTAATCCTCGCAATTATCGTTATTCTTGTTTTCAGTCTTTTTTTTTTTTTTTTTTGGTACTGAGGATTGAACCCAAAGGCATTCTACCTCCAAGCTACACACGAGCCATTTTTAGTTTATTTTTTACTTTGAAACAGGGTCTCACTAAGTTGCTGAGGCTTGCCCTGAGCCTAAGATCCTCCAATCTCAGCCTCCCAAGTACTGAGGTTCTGGGCATGCACCACCACACGCAGCTTGTTTTATTCTTATCTTCAGGCTTTCAATGTCTGACTTTCTGCCTCCTGCCTCTTGGCTCCAGGCCTGGAACACTCTTCTCCAACCTCGGTCTCCCCTGGGAGCCTTCCTCACACTGGGCTGGGCCCCTACATGGCATGTCTCCTCATTCAGGCCCAGAGAGACTTCCCATGTCCACCACAATAACCAGTGCAGGACAAGCTTTCAGGAATGGGTTCATAACATGGATTCGGTTTTGTTTTGGTTTTTGTTTGGGGGGGGGGTTATTTTGAATGATGGAAGGAAGAAATGAACAAACAAACAGAACAAGGGAATCGGGCTGCATTGGACCATGGGCCTCAATCACACTCTTATAGAATCAGGTCACGCCCTAGAGGAGGCATCAGGGAGGGATCAGAGGCTGACAGTGGGGTCAGAAACAAGCCTTCACATACCCTAGGAGTCATAAATCCCAATCGAGTTGTAGCTGGTGGAGGCGGTGGGGGGGGGGATGAGGGCCAGGACTCCCCTGGAACCATCACAGTAGTGGAGGTGAGAGATGCCGAGAGCAGGGTACAAATCACGCAGAAGGGTGGAGGGAAGGTCTGGATCAGATGCAAATCAGTAGGACTCAGTGACAAAACATGGAAATGGCCAAGGGGAACTAAGTAAAGATATAACCTGAGAAGACTCAAAAATGGTACTGTCAGCTTCTGGTCTTCATCCTGATTTATTGAATGAAGTGAAAGTGAAGGTAAGCCCAGCCAACTAAGAGGATGGAGGAAGCCCCCAAGCAGCAGGATTTCCCATGAGGTTTTTGTTTTGTTTTGTTTTCATGTGTGTGTGTGTGTGCATTACTAGGGATTAAACCCAGGAGCATTTTACCTCCAAGTTATATCTTCAGTCCTTTTTTATTTTTTTGTCTTTGAAACAGGGTCTCTCTACTTTGCCAAGAGTTTCCCTACATTGCTGGCTGTCCTCTAACCTGTGATCCTCCTGTCTCAGCCTCCCAAGTACTGGGATTACAGGTGTGGACCACCACTCCCAGCATGCCTATGAGTTTTTGTGGCTCTCAAGACCCTCTCTTCTGCTCTAGTCTCCTCTGCCCAGCTCTTACCCCTTGGATTACAATTTCCTTATTAGTAAGAACCCCATCTTATTTCAACCTGGCATCCACTGCATTAGTTACTCATTTGCTTATCCATACCACAAATATTTACTGAACATCTCTTACATATAAGATAAAGTCCAAGGTCTTAGCATCCAAAAAGTATGTATTGAATCAATCATGTCATGATATAAAGTTGGAGGAGATTCCAGAGGAGGAGACCAGCTGAGTTTTACCGGACAGCATCTGGAAAGGAAATGTGGACAATTCATCACCAAGGCTTGAGGTGCCCAAAAGAGTAAAGAACTAAATGAAGAAAATCTGCCAACTCAGAAAAATAGGCACAAACTTGGCCTGGAGAACAGGGGACTGCCAGTGAGACTTGGGCCTTTCATTCAAGAGGGAGGAACTTCTTCTTTTTTTTTTTTTTTTTTTTTTCATGAAGAATACTGAAATTAAGCCCCTCCCTTCTGCTCTTGTCTCCTCTACCCCACCTTTACCCCTTGGATTGCAATTTCCTTATGAGTAATATGCTGAAACTCTAAAGGTCTAGAGCTGTGCTTAGGTGAAGAATCTGTGGAGCAAAAGAGTCTTTGCAGTGTTTCCAGCAGCCCCAGCTCCCTCCTGGGCTCCACAGGTATGTCCCCACAGCAGAGAGGGGCTTACCGCTATGCTTGAGATCATCCAAGCTTGGGCCATGCTTCTCACTCCTGAGATAACGCTCCATGGAGAGGCACAGTTTGTCCCTAGAGCAGCTGCAAGGCCTTTGCTACTCAAAGTAGATAAGCAGCTAGAAATGCAGAATCCCTGGGCCCACTCTAGACCCACTGAGTCAGCTGATCCACTTAACAAGAGACTCAAGCAGTTAATTTGCAGGGTCATCTGTGAGGCTCTACAGTAAAGAAACCGAATACCAAGGCTGTGGGCACAAAGAACAAAGTGGCCAGTCACTCAGGGCCCATGGGGATGGGGACTTCTCCATGTACCACCTTGAGGCCCTTGTTCTGAATGCAAAATGGAAGGTGGAGATTTGAGGTGTGAGAAGAGGAGAGAAGAGACTGTGGGGTCCCGGTGTGCAGCGCCCCAGCACTGGCCTCCAGCAACCTTCAACCCTGCTCCTCTCTGCTCCCCTGTTCTCTTTTTGCACTCAGGTGACACAGAACCTCTGCAGTTCCCCCACATCAGCTGTGTCACAGTTCTGTGCCCTGGCTCCAGCCATTCCTGTTCTCCAGAACACCCTTTACCCTCTCTTTGGTAACACCTTGAAGCCAGTTCAGGGGTCAATTCCTAAGAATCCAGCTGTCGTTCAGGCAGGGCTAAGTGCCCTTTCTCTACAGCCCCTCCCATCTCAGCAAGGTAATGTAGGAAATGTGCCCATGTCTCCCGTGAAGCTGCACACTCCCCAAGAGCAGGGCTCGGGGCTCAGTACCACAGGACCAGCACTGTGGCTGGAACATAATGGGAACTCAGTACAAATTTAGTGAATGGTGGGCGTGTGTTTGTAAAACACAAACAAGAAAAGTGAATTTCCCATGAATGGAATAGATGTTAATTATTTGCTTATTTTCTTGTGTTACTCACGAAATAACATGGTGTTGAGGGCAAGAACCCTATCTTAATTCTGGGCTTAGCAGATGTCCCATAAATGTAGGTTCAACAATTTAATTTTAAAAATGAATAAAAGCTAGCACAGTACTGAAGAACTTTGGAGTCAGACCACTGAGATTAGAATCCTGGCTCTGACCCTTGCTATCTGTGTAATTTAGTTCAATTGCACAACTTCTCTGTGCCTCAGGTTTCTCTTCTGTAAAAGTGATTTTAGCGATTGGGGGTATGGGTCAGTGGTAGAGTGTGTGCTTAGCATGTGTGTGAGGCTCTGGGTTCAATCTTGAACACCAAAAAAAAAAGTGATTATAATAGAATGTAGCCATAGAGTTATTGTGATGCTTAAGTATAAGTACATTAAAATCATTGTGTGTGTGTGTGTGGGGGGGTAACTGAGGATTGAACCAACAGGCATTCTAACTCTGAGCTATACCCCCAGGCCTATTTTTATTCTTTTTTTGGAAACAGGGTCCACTAAGTTGTAGAGAGCCTCACCATGAATCCGCGATCCTCCTGTCTCAGTCTCCGGAGTACTGGGATTACAAACATGCACCAGCACACCTGAATCATTAAAATCATATTTAGAAGTGCTTAGGAAAGCATTGGTACTGATGTTCAAAAGAGCATGTATGGATGGGAATGGTGCCAAGTTCCCCTGAAAATCAGTTGCTGTCACTTTGAAAGGCTGAGCAATGTGCACAGGATAAAAATGCATGCCCCCCCACACACACACATACAAGGATGCAGAGTTACCTGAGTCCAGACCCAACCTTGTCCATTTCTGCCCCCTCATCCCCGGAGGGCATGCCCCGCAACCATTCGTCCAGCCACACTCACTCTCTTTCCTTCTCTTCTGAAGGAAAATGTCTCTCTAATCAAGGAAATTAATGAGCTCCGCAGGGAGCTGAAGCTCACCCGCTCTCAAGTCTATGACCTTGAAGCAGCTCTGAAATTGTCCAAGAAAATCCGGCCACAAGAAGTTGCTGAGACAGGTAATGTCACCGGTGGCTGGGGAGATGGGCATTGGGACAAAGGGACCAAGGACAGCTGCAAGCAGGTCTGTCTTTTAGCTTCCTCCTCTATCAGGTCACATCCACCTCTGGCCTTCTGGGAGCCTCTCCATGCCTCCTCTCCAAAGGATCTGTGAGGTCCTTCCCACATTCAAACACTCACAGGTCCATACTCCCTTGTCTGAAATCCCTAGGATTAGCTACGATTTAGAATTCAGAATCTTTCAGATTTTAGAGAGAGCATGCTCTGTATTATGTAACACCCCCAAAGGGGGCCAGGGCAGTGCCTTGAAATCAAACACATTAGTATTCTATAGTGACATATGAATATGCACACTGTAATGAATTTCAAAAGCATTCCATTTTTAAATCTTTTTGCATTTTGGAAGTGTGGTTAAGGGATTGTGGACCTGTCCAATTAAAATGAAGACAAAAAGATGAGGAATTATTTAAAAGGAGAAGGGAAAGAATTACATAAGAAATATCCAATAAGTTCATTACTACAATTATATCCTCAAATGCCTCTAAATTTCTAACAACTATAGTTCTCATTGCATGACAAAAGGAAGTTTGGTGGTTTTTGTTTGTTTGTTTTGTATTTCTGGAGAAACCTTTTTCTGGCACTAAATTCTATGAATAACTTAAATTCTATGAAAAACTTAACACGTGGATCTTTATGAAAGGAATGTTGAATAACAGTGGAAAGTCTCTAACAGACTTTTGGGCAATAAATAAAGATTCTTTAGATCTCTATTTCTTACTTAGACAATCAATAAATCCAAGAGTATAAGATATTTTTAAAGTAGGCCAGCATAGTTCAAGTATTTTGTTTTCTGGTGGTTTGCATTCAAGAATAAAGCTTAGAGACCTGGATGAACTGAAACACCCCATAGCTATGGATTAGGTCTTTCAAACATCCTTTTGTTGCCTCAGATACTATGATTATTTAAGATACTATCACTGGGGGAAAGTGGCTGAGGTGTTTTACTCAAGGAGCATTCTTTTATAACAATTGGAAACAAGTATTACAGTTATCTGCCTTGATCATGGAAAACCTAAGCCTGACCTCTGATCTTGAATTTATCTCAGCCCACCAAGACAAGTCAACTCAAAATATACACTCTCAAGTCATTTAAGAAATTGGCCAATTCAGCTGGTGTTTAGGAATTCTTTTTCTGAATAAGAGAGGTTATCATCCCCAAACCACTACTTTAGTTTTAGCAACATTTATATTGAGTTTTCACACATATGACAATTATCTAACAGCTCTAAAAGATCCACTTGCTTGTTTTTCAGTTACTAAAACTGTATCATGAGAGCAGCTGTCTAAAGATGGCTACTTGAAACCCAACTAAAATGGCATAAATGAACCACAGCAACAGAGAGAACACAAAAGGAAGCAAGAGACACAAAATTTTGAAAGCTAGGAAATGGATGGATGAATGGTAACCAACTTCATAGATGCAAGAAACCTAAATCCTAAGCTGGAAATGGAGAACCTAGGGGGAATGCCCAATGTATGCTAGAAAACCCTCAACAGACTCAGAAATTACCAAGAGCAGATATCTCTGGAAGTAGAGGTAAAGGTAGGGCTGAAAACAGGAGGGAAGATCTGTTAAAGATGCTAGGAGAAGCCAGGTATGGCAGCGCATGTCTGTAATCCCAGTACTTGGGAGGCTGAGACAGGAGGATCACAAGTTTGAGGCCAGTACGTAATAACTCTTCATTTAAAAAAAAAAAAAAATGGATGAGCTTGTAACTGGTAGAATGTCCCTGGGTTCAATTCCCCAGTACCACACATACACAGAAATAGAAGTTATTATATCCACCTAGTATCCCAATAAAAAAATCCCAATTACAGGATACAAAATCAATGCAAACAAAAAACTGCATTCTTTATATACTAATAATGAATGATATAGAAAGAAAATAAAGAAATCAGTTAGTTCCATTTACAATAGCATCAAAAAGAATAAAGTATTTAGAAACAAACTTAACCAAGGAGACAAAGACTTAAAACTACAAAACATTGCTAAAAGAAATTAAAGACACTAATAAATGGAAAATTGTTTTATGTTTATGTATTGGAAGACTTAATAGTATTATGTCAATACTACCCAAAGTGATATACAGACTCAATGCAATCCCTATGAAAATTCCAGTGACTTCTCTGCAGAAACAAAAATCCACTGTAAAATTTAGATAGGATCTCAAGAAACCACAAATAGCTAAAACAATATTTTTTATTGTTGTGTATTTATTTTCATCCTGCTGGGGATAGAACCCAAGGCCTCACACATGCCAGGCAAGTATTCTACCACTGAGCTACATCTCCAGCCCCAAAACAATCTTTGAAAAGAACAAAGTCAAAGATCTCATACTTATTGATTTCAAAATTTACCACAAAGGTGTAGTAATCAAAACAGTGTGATTCTGGCATAAAGACAGACACATAAACCAAAGGAATAGAATTGAGAGTCTAGAAATAAACCCTCACATGTATGGTCAAATGACTGTCAACAAAGCTGACAAGACCATACCACAGAGAAAGCATAGTAGTATTGGGCTCATCTTAATTGTTCTGATCAGCATTCTTGCAGCTCTAATCTAAAAGATTGACCACATAACTTAGAGGAAAGATTTATTTTTCTTATTGTTTCGGGCTCAATCTAAGTGAGGCTGGGGACCATGGATCTCAGGGAAGGAGACAGAGAGAGGGAGAGCACATGGGCTGTGCTCCTCACATCATGGAGGTGGGAAGCAAGAGAGAGAGCTGGGAGAAGAGGAACCATTTATATAATCCCTGAGGCCACACACCCAGGGACCCACCTCCAGCCACACCCTACTGGCCTGGGTCTCTACCCAGATAAATCCATTACAGTGGATTACACTGCTGAGATTACAGCCCTCCTGACTCAATTACATCAGCTCCAAACAGCTACTCTTCTGATAGAGGTCTAATATCTAGGATATACAGAGAACTCAAGAAAATAACAACTAAGAAAACAACCCAATCAAAAAATGGGCAAAGGATCTAAATAGACACTTCACAAAAGAAGAAATACAAATGGCCAATAAATGTATGAGGAAATGTTCTACATCATTAGCAATCAGAGAGATGCAAATCAAAACTACCTTGAGATTTCACCTAACTCCAATCAGAATGGCAACCATAAAAAACACGAACAACAACAAATGCTGGCGAGGGTGTGGAAAAGTGGGAACCCTAATACGTTGTTGGTGGGATTGCAAATTAGTGCAACCACTTTGGAAAACAGTATGGAGGATCCTCAGATGAATGGGAATGAACCTACCATATGATCCAGCAATACCACTTCTGGGTATCTACCCAAAAGAATGGAAACCAAATTATCAGACCAACGCATGTGTATCTATGTTTATAGCTGCACAATTCACAATTGCCAAACTATGGAAACAGCCAAGATGTCCATCAACAGATGAATGGATTACAAAACTATGGGACATGTACACAATGGAATTTTACTCAGCCATAAAGAAGAACAAAATCATGTTATTTGCAGGGAAATGGATGCAACTGGAAAACATTATGTTAAGTGAGATTAGTCAGTCACAAAGAGTAAAAAAGCATATGGTCTCCCTAATATGCGGATGTTAGGGAGAAGATGGGGCATAAGAGGGACTCCAGATGAAAAAGGAGAAACCCTAGATAAGCAAAGAAGTTGACTTAACTGAAGGTGATGGACGGGGAGGGGGAGAGGAGGGACACCCTAATGCACATGAGGTACTTTCACAAATATATCAAAGTCAATCACTAAAGTGAACATGAGAAGGAGGGAGGGCAAGGGAGTGGGGTGGGAATTGGGGAAGGGGTTAAATGAGAAATGTGTGCATATATACCTTTATCAGCTTGTAGTACCTAACAAAGATATATGATTAAAATGCACCAATTAATTAAAAAAAAAAGTAGAATGATGATCGCCAGGGCTGGGGACTAGTGAGGAATAGAAAGATAGTATTGAATGTGTATATAGCTTTAGTTGGCTAAGATGAAAAGATTCTGGAAATGGATGGTGGTAGTGGTTGTACAACAGTGTGAATGTACCCAAAAGTATAGAACTGTATACTGATGATGTCAAGTTTGATGTTCTGTCTATTGTATTAGCTTTGACAAAATAGCTGAGGTATCAACTTGAAGAAGGAAAAGTTTATTTTTGCTCACAGTTTCAGAGGTTTCAGCCCACAGTCTCTTGGCTCTGTTACTTTGGGCCTGTGGTAGTATAGTACATCATGGCAAGGGTATGGTAAAGGAGGCTTATTTACATGGCAGCAGGGAAGCAAAAAGAAAGAAAGAAATGGCCAAGGTCCCAATGTCTCCTTGATGGGCATATCTCCAATGAGTTAAATTCCTTCCAATGAGTTAACTTCCTTCCACCAGGCCCTCTCTCCTAAAGGTTCTACCGCCTCCTACTAGCACCACAGGCTGGAAACCAAGTCTTTAATATATGGGCCTTTGGGGGGCAGTCAAGATCCAAATGATAGCATATATTTTGTGCCATAGATTTTTTTTTTTTTTCTTTTCAGTACTGGGGATTGAACTCAGGGGCATTCTACCTCTGAGATATACCCCCAGCCCTATTTTTTATTCTTTATTTTGAAACCGAGTCTCACTAAGTTGCGGAGCGCCTCACTAGGTAGCTGAGGCTGACCACGAACCTGGATCCTCTGGTCTCAGCCTCCCGAATGCTGGGATTACAAGCATGCGCCACCACGCCCGGCTTGTGCCATAGATTTTTAAATTTCTATTTTTATTATTTATTTATTGTTGTACTGGTGACTGAATCCAGTGGCATTTTACCTTTGAGCTACACCTCCAGCCCTATTTTAGTTTTTACTTTGAAACAGGGTTTCACTAAGTTGCTGAGGGCCTTGCTAAACTGCTGAGGCTGGCCACCAACCTGCTATCCTCCTGTCTCAGCCTCCCAAGTGCTGAGATTACAGGCATGTACTACCATGCCCGGCAGCTTTTTAACTTTTTAAATCGTCCATATTACTATGATAGAAAAAAAATGGTTTGTTCATTTAGGCTTTTGGTTTCAAAGGATCTAAAATTATCAAATAAGAACAATAGCAAATCCCAATTGCACGGAACTCCTCAACAAGAGCGGGAAATTAGAAGCTAACTGGAAACTAGAAGACAATGGAGAGATGCTTTTAATCATCCAAAGGAAAGTTATTTCCAATCCAGAATTCTATACCCAGCCAAATGATCAATCAAGGGAAAGGATGGAATTAAGACATTTTCAAATGCATAAGAGTCTCAATAAATTTACCTCCCATGCACACTTTCTCGGGAGGCTATTGGTGGGTGCTCTATACCAGAAAACAAGAAAGAAGACGTAGGATTCAAGAAGCAAAACATTCAAATTAGAAAGCTGCAAAAGAATTCCTAAAGTGATGGTGGAGGCAGATTCCTGGATAATAGCTCCGCCACAGAACTAGAGAGCACTTGGCCCAGATTGGGTAGGTAAAAAGGCACTTGATGAAGACAAAATTGATAGAATATCTAAATATCTAATGAAAGAACATTTACACAACCAAAGAGTTGAGATTGAATTAGCGGTATGTACATGTAAAATTAGGCAAATGGTAAAACAAAATAATTATTACCTCCAGGGAAAGCAAATTATGATATAGAAAAGGAAAATGAATCATTGTGTATTACATGGCTCAGCTGTGACATAAATCATAGTACTGTAAATACTGCTATTAATCCACTCAAAACTGGAGGTAGAAAGGATAGGAAGTATGCATGGGACAGGGAAGATGCTGAAAAAAAGCTAAATTCTCACCTTTCATAATAGGAATAAAATAAATAATGCCTAAAAATGATTTAAAAAAAACAACAGAAATGTATAACCAAAGAAGAGTGTGAAAGTGTATGCAAAAAGACTTAGCTAAAGTAATTGAAATTATCGCCTCCAACGTTCAAGAAACAGAGTAGAATGTGATGAGAGATTACTGTTATTTGTAATAAGCCTTAAAAGATTGAGAACCCGGTGTGGTGGTGCATGCCTATAATCCCAGTACTTGGGAGGCTGAGACAGGAGGGTTGCAGATTTGAGGACAGCCTCATCAATTCAGTGAAACTCTTAGCAACCTAGCAAGACTCTGTTTCAAAACAAAAAGTATAAAAGGGCTGAGGGTATAACTCAGAGGTAGAATTCTCCTAGGTTCAATTCTCAGTATCACCAAAAAAAAAAAAAAAAAGTTTAATTGACTCTAAATCATGGTCATATATTGTGAAAAATAACTATTAGCTCAAGAAAATATGTTATTAGAAAAAGCATGCTTGCCTTCCAGTTTTCTACTGCAAACATTTTTTAAGAGAAAGAGAATCAAAGCAATATAGAATGAATTGGGAAACTAAAGGTGAACTAGAGGGAGAAATCTACCTTGCATAGGGAGATGAATAAGATAAGTATCTATATCTGCCTTGGCTCTAGATGAAGAAAAGAAAAAAATCTGAGATCTCTCCCTGAGAATTGCTAACCAAAAGCACATATTCAGGAAGTTGACAATTTATACTCAATTTGTGGCTCAAAGTAATCCTACCTAAAATTTTTATTTAAGTAACTCCATGCTGGTAGGTCCCCACGTCCCAAGCACAAGCAAATATAAACTCTTTCTGAAATAATATAGACTTCAACAACTTCCCAGAGATTATGGTCTAGAGAACATGAGCTCACAATAAAAAAATCACTAGACACATGTGAAAAACCAACAAAAACATCAAGCTATAGACCAACAAAGACCATGAATAGTAAAACTTTTTTTTTTTTTTACAGTACTGGGGATTCTACCTCTGAGATACACCCCCAGCCCTATTTTTTATTCCTTATTTTGAAACAGGGTCTCACTAAGTTGCGGAGGGACTCACTAGGTAGCTGAGGCTGGCTGCAAACCTGTGATCTTCGTGTCTCAACCTCCCATGTACTAGGATTGCAAGAGTGTGCCACCACACCCAGATGAATAGTAGAACTTTTAAATAAGATGTTTAATAATTTAAAGAAATATAGGAAAGATTTGAAATAGTAAAACAAAACAAGGTCTCCCAAAATTATAGAGACATATTGAGGAAAAACACAAATTCTAAAAATGAAAGCTATAAAAATTGTAATTAGAAATTCAGTGGACAGATTGAGAATTTTTAAACTGAAGGACTATAAACAGTAGCCAGATTACAGCCCAGAGGAACAAAGATATAGCATAAAACAAAGAGGATGGAATGGAACGATCCAACTTATATCTAATTGAAGTTTGAGAAAGAATGAAGAAAGACAACACTACCATAAGGAACAGCCGAGAGTTTTTCAGAATTAATAAAAGATGCCAATCATCAGATGCAGAGGAACCTGGGGCTATAAGGAAGAAGGCAAGGGTGGGGTCACGGGGAGAGAACTGGCTTCGCATAACCACCAAGGAAGGACAAGAAGGTTTACTCAGCCGCAGAATGTGCCCTCCTGTAAGACTGAACCTCAGTGTCATGAGCAGGCAAGTCATTGTCAAAAGGAAGAGAACTGTGGGCAGACAGGAAGAAACAGAGGAAAAGCAGAGCCCAGGCCCTGGAGATGCTCACAGACCAGCGTGGAAGACGGGCCAGGGCCCAAGGCAGAAGCCCCACGCTGGGTCCACTGGGTCATCTTCCACGTGAGCCGGTCTCCCAGGAGAAAGAGTTGCACCCCTGGGGACATTCCTGGGGCAGTGTCACCCAGGCCAGGCATGTTCCAGAAGACAGCCGCTCCTGGAGATCAGCCACGAGCCTGCAGCCCCAGGCCACCCCCAGCCCTGCAGCTCTGCAGGGTCACGGCCCAGGCCCAGGCCCAGGCCCAGCCTCTGAGGTCCACTGAACTCAGTGATTGGGCCGCCTGAGCTAAGGTCTACATTCAAGATCCTTGTTAACGCTTGGAGAAGCTTTGGGCAAAGAGATGCTGGTGTGGCCAGTGCTGCTGTTAGTAGGGCAGAAAAAGAAGATTTCCAAGCGCTGGGGCATTTTCAAGCTTACTCCACCGAGTTCCTCTAGGACCATGGCTTCACAAACAGGCTAGGCTCCCCTGGGAAGCCAGATGGTGACTGAGCAAGTAGCTGTGTGTCTAGTCTGATGGGAGAAAGCGCAGAGGCTATGTGGTAACCATGCAAGAGAGGGAGTAGCTGAGGGAGCCGGTGGAGAGGTAGGCAGAAACGGGCGCATGCGTGTGATACAGCCCCAAGCCAGTGGATGGCTTATGGGCCTGTGTGTGCTGTATCTTCTGCAACTTAGTTCACAGGAGAGACATGGGGAATGGGACAGAGATGATGAGGATGTTCACACAAGGGCACAGGGAGCTGGGGGGAGGGAGGAGGAGGGGAAGGGTCATGCTCAATATTTACATTATCACTCAAAAGTGTGTCTCTGAGACAGTGAAGTGGCTTATTTACCTCTGTACCCTCAACATCTGGGATTGAATGTCATCTCACAGTAGGTGCCCAATGATTTTGGGGGGGGTACTGGGATTGAACTAGGGACTTTCCACCCCTGAGCTACACCCCCAGGCCATTTATGTATTTATTTATTTGTTTGTTTGTTTATTTATTTATTTAGAAACAGGGTCTTGCCAAGTTGCTCAGGTTGGCCTCAAACCTGCAATCCTCCTGTCTCAGCCTCCCAAGTACTGGGATTACAGGCATGCACCACCATACCTGGCTCCCAATGAACATTTGAGAAGGGAGGAGGGGAGCGGAGGAGAGGCCACAACAGTTCAGCAAGCAGGTCACATTTGTCCTTCTCTGTCCCTTACAGCACCCAGCAAGGACACAACCGGCCTCACTCCCACCAAGAGACTGAACGAGCAAGAAGAAACTGGGAGAATCATCGAAATGCAGCGCCTCGAGATCCGGCGCCTCCGAGACCAGATCCAAGAGCAAGAGCAGGTCCCAGGGCTCCACACCATTGCTGGAATTCGACTTCCTTCCCTCCTCGATTCAGAGGTGGATTTTGAGATAAATACCAAATGAGCCCTCTGGTGAGCCACCTCGAGTCACAGCCAGAAGAAGCACGGTGTCGGTCCTCAGGCCACTCGCTCTGGAGCCCGGGCAGACCCAGCAGCACCAGCCCCGCCAGCCTCTCTCTCTCTCTTGCCCTGGGAGCTGGGGACATGGTCAGAATAAAGGTGTTTGTCCAGAGCCCTGTCCACCTTCTGCTTAGCTAGGGGGCCAGGGCAGGGAACAATAAGAGGGGTGACTGAAGCCCGGGAGGCTGCCCCTTGTCTTTGTGAACAGAGCTGCCTGGCACTCAGAAACCCCCCGGGGCTCGAGGCTGCCTTCCGGCCGCCTGCTCTGCTCTCTGGGCCTGAGGACGGCCACCTGCTCCCATCTCAGGTCGCTCTACCTAGGGCCTCCCTCTTTTCTTCTCTGCCAGCCAAGTCAGGACCAGGCAAAGCCTCCTACATTTTCTCCTCCTTTATGAAATATAATGAGGCTTTCTGAGAATTCTTGTATGTGTAAAGGTGAGGGAAAAGATGAAATTAAAATAATGAACATGTCAAAGTTACAAGAACTCTCCAGAGTCTCACATCGCCTGCAGAGCCTGTTCTTGGGACTATAAGCAGAGCTCTGCTCTTCTTTCTCTAACCTCCACTTCACTGCAGACTCCTTTGTTCTGAAGGGCCCCGCCAGCTCCTCTATCACTGGGGGTGCTCCTCTAACGATGCCTCCAAAGCTCCATCCTGGGAGTCCTAGTCACGCATAGATACCAGGAAAAATATTCCTTGTGTGATGAGGCATTGGGGAATGATCCCAGGGGGCTTCTACCTCTGAGCTATGCCCCCAGCCCTATTTTACTTTTTTTTTTTTTTTTTTTTTTTTTTTGCGGTACTGGGGATTGAACTCAGGGGCATTCTACCTCCGAGCTATACCCCCAGCCCTATTTTTTATTCTTTATTTTGAAACCGAGTCTCACTAAGTTGCGGAGTGCCTCACTAGGTAGCTGAGGCTGGCCGCGAACCCGGATCCTCCGGTCTCAGCCTCCTGAATGCTGGGA
>PVLC010013334.1:19905-41855 GCA_004027655.1 Graphiurus murinus | reverse complement strand
CTGGGTATATACCCAAAAGAATGGAAACCAAACTATCAGACCAATGCATGTGTATCTATGTTTATAGCGGCTCAATTCACAATAGCCAAACTATGGAAGCAGCCAAGATGTCCATCCACAGATGAGTGGATTACAAAACTATGGGATATATACACAATGGAATTTTACTCAGCCATAAAGAAGAACAAAATCATGTTCTTTGCAGGGAAATGGATGCAACTGGAAAACATTATGTTAAGTGAGATTAGCCAATCACAAAGAGTAAAGAAGCATATGTTCTCCCTAATATGTGGATGTTAGGGAGAAGATGGGACATAAGAGGGTCCCCAGATGAAAAAGTAGAGACCCTCGATAAAGAAGTTGATTTAACCGAAGGGAATGGATGGGGGGGTGGGGAGCATCCTAAGGTACATGATGTACTTACACAATTATATCAAGATCACTCACTGAACTGAACTTGAGAGGGAGGGAGGGCGAGGGAACGGGGTGGGAATTGGGGAAAGGGTCAGATGAGAAATGTGTGCACATTTGTCTTTATCAGTTTGTACCTAACAAAAATGTATATATACAAAGCACAAATTATTACAATAAAAAAACAAACAAACAAAAAGCTATATGCAAGGAGATAAGACAATATTGCAGTCACCTGGCAGAGTGTGATAGTGTTTTGGCAATAGTGATAACAGTTGGAGTGGTTAGAGTAGCCCAATTCTGGATGCATTTTGAAGGGTTTGGATGAACAATATGAGAGAAAAAATATAGTCAAGGGAAGTCAGTATAAACAACTAGAAAGATGTTGCTACCCACTGAGATAGGTGGGGGGTCACTCCCTCCATTTTGGTCACGCCGAGCTTGAGATGTTGATTAGACATCCAAGTACAGATGTTGAACATGGATACAGGAATCTGGAACTTTGAGAATAGGTTCAGGCAAGAGAAACTAATAGGAAAGCCATTAACTCTTAAGTAGTATTTAAAGCTGCAGAACTAGATAAGATGCCTGGGATGACTTGGACTTGAGCCCTGGTGTCCTCCAATGTTAGAAGATAAAGGAAAAGAGGCCGAACCAATGAACTAATGTAAAAAGTGAGAAGAAGTAAAAGAAATAGGAGATAAAGTGTTCTGGATGACAAGAAAGATGAAGTGTCACCTATGTCAAAAGCCATCAATAGAGCCAGGCGTGGTAGTGCACGCTTGTAATCCCAGCATTCGGAGGCTGAGACCAGAGGATCCGGGTTCGCAGCCAGCCTCAGCTACCTAGTGAGGCACTCCGCAACTTAGTGAGACCCTGTTTCAAAATAAAGAATAAAAAAATAGGGCTGGGGGTGTAGCTCGGAGGTAGAATGCCCCTGATTTCAATCCCCAGTACTGCAAAAAAAAAAAAAAAAAAAAGCCATCAATGACTCAAAAAGATGCAGACTGAGGGTCAGATGTAGCTCGGTGGCAGAGCGCTTGTCTAGCATGTGCAAGACCCAGGGTTCAATTCCTAGCACTCCCAAAAAGTGGGAAGGGGAGCTGCAAGTCAACATTTAACAATAAGGAAGGCATTAGTAACCTTGAAAAGAGCACTTTCAGTGGAGTGGGCATAAAAGAGATGAGCAGATAAGAAATGACAGTTATATGGACAGTTCTTTTGAGTTTTGCTACAAAGGGGAACAATATCTAGCAGAGGAAGTGGGCCAAAAGAAGATTTTTATTTTTTTTTTAATGGAGGAAGTAATAGTATGACTTATATTTTGCATGAAAATGATTAGTTTAAAAATTATTGGAGAGGAGAGGAAGGGGTATATTGTTGGTGCTGTGACCTTAAGCATGTAAGACATGGGATTAGTTGAACTTGTTAAGGAATCAGCTTTTGCAGGGGGCAGTGTGTGTGAGTGTAAATGCTAGTAGAATGGTGGATATGACAATAAAAGTTTAGAATTAGAATATACTTCCAGGAATGAACTTATACATTTTCATATATTATAAATATTACCAAAACCTTCTAGAATGGTTCTTCTAATTTATGTTTCCAATAATTTTCTTAATTTACCACATCCTTATCAGATAAACACTATGTTGTATCAGTCCTTTGCAATTTGAAAGGGAGATATTCAATTCTCATCTAGGTTTCACAGCTTGAGTTCTACCCCAAACCATGTAAGTGTAGACCTTGACTGGTTTACAGAGAAGCAATGGTGAATTGAGTGACCAGAAGTAAAGAAAAGTGAGCAAGCTTGCAGTTTTCCTTCATAACTGCTCTGTGATGCATGAAGACATTCAGCTTGTAGAGCTGAAAGCTAAATACCAAATTTGCTTTCAAATTTTAGAGATTAAAAGGGGTAAAAAAAAAAAAAAAAGGCAAATCAATATAATGGATTGTTTTATAAACCAGGAAGCAACATCAATCATTCATACAATTACTTCCTCCCGGTATAAGATGCTACTATGTATATCTTATCCCTTTACCTTTTTCTGAGTACTCTTTTGAGGCACAAGAACTGGTGGAAAGTGGGGCACATCGCCAAATGGCACCCCCTGCAACTAATTCTTGATTGAAGGAGCAGAAAGAAGGCAGTTGAAAGACATAGTATTGACCTTACTTTGAACTATGTAAATGAAAAGGATTAGCAGGAAGTGGTATTCTAAACCACAGACACCCAACTTCATCTCTTCCTCTTTTCCAGACTGTAGCTCCTCCAAGTTAAACATAGGCTATTAGAGTGGAGAAAAAATGAACCCCAGTACTGTGTATTGTCATAGTTTACGTTTATTGAGCACTGTACCAGTTACTGTGGGTAAGCACTTTACACATGCTGTCCCTTTTACTTCACATAAGAGCCTTATGAGTTATAGACATTATTATCCTCATTTTATAGATAAGGAAGCAGTGACTTAGAGAGGTTAATAATCTGCTCAGTTACCCAGGAAGAAAGGAAAGAGCTAGGACTCAAACCAGGTTGTATGACTCAAAAGTTCACTGTTAATTACAACCTTAGATACTGTATTTATCTTCTGTTAGAATATTACCTCATTATGTAGTTCTTCTCCATTCCCTTTTTGTGAACAGTGTCTCCCAAAAAGGAAGGCATTCTTCAGTCAGTCACACAGGGAAGAGGTCAAGTCTTGGGGGAAGAGGAGTTTTTAAAAAATAGACCTGAGCCGGGTGTGGTGGTACATACCTGTGATCCCAGTATGTGGGAGGTTGAGAGAGGAGGATTGCAAAGAGAAAGGACTGGGGATAGAGCTTAGAAGTAGAATGCTCCTGGGTTTAATCCCTAGTACAAGAGAAGAAAAAAAAAAAGATGTGCAAGTTGATCGCAGGTGAACAGAAAAGGAGAATTTCTTTGTATATCCCTCTCTGAATATAGGTGTTGAGACTTGTCCAGAAGGGTACTTCTAAATGTTGGAAACTTACAGTAACAGCAGCAGGCCTCTTCACAAATTACAGCATAAAGATTAAGGAGGAGAAACACACACTGTTAATACAAACTAATAATGAAGAAAATATTCTAATGAGCCAGATGATCTAAATCAGGAGCCCTCTGTGCTTATTTATCAGTGTGTTCCCTTATTATTTAATGGGATTTCTTCAACTGCTGCAACATGAATAAGAGAATGGCAATTCCACAGTACTCGTGCTCTCTCCTCTGTCATTGTGTTTGGCAGGGTTAGCCATTCAACTTACAGTACTGTTTCCCCTAAGCCCCAGCATAGCTTCAGCGTCTGTCTCAGCCAGGCCCGGTTTTAAGGACAAAACTTAAGGCTGAGGCTTCCCCCTCCCCAAATAGGCAATAGAAAGTAATTAGAGATTCTCCTTTTGGTTCTAGCCTTTCAAAGTTTATTGTATTTTATTAAGGAAAATATAGTTTCTTTTGGTGCTGTGACAGTAGTCCCAAAGAAGCAACTGTTAACAGCTTCAGTGGCTGCCAGCCTGTCAGTGCTATCATCTTCCAGTGGTCCCTGCTAAGAACGGAGGAGTTGAGGCTTCATAGGTATGCACTGTGTCAGAGAAGACAGGAGTTAGCATACCTAAAGAGGTACCTAAGTAAGCAGAGGTAAGATTCTGCTTACAGTGATGGGACTCTTTTTTTTTTTTTTTAAAGGGTCTCACTAAGTTGCTGCAGGTCTTCGCTGGCCTTGATCCTCCTGTCTCAGCCTCCCAAGCGCCAGGATTACAGGTGTGCGTCACCACGCCAAGCCTGATGGGACTCTTTCTAACTGCTAGATTTTAAGCTTTTCTGGCAGAGTCTCCAGATTCAGAAAGGACTGTAGAATGAAGCTGAATTGGAGTGAATACATGATGACTTGGCCAAGCCTTTTCCTTCACTGTCTTTGGCCCCCATGGAATGTTGGGGAACGAGTAAAATGAGATACAGTTTCCTATTTCAAACATATTAATCATTCTACTGTTGTGATATAAGAATAGTATACTAACTACTGTTTTCATTAACTCTTACATGTGTCTCATATAGCCCAAAAGGCAAGACATGCATACCAAACTGCAACTTTATCATAGAGAGATAAATCGTCCTAAATACTTCTTAATGATTCATTATCCAGTCCTTTACAATAAAAAATTTCCCCATCACAGTTCTTGGTCTGCCTATTAAGTCTTTTGCTGCAAAATATAATATCTTTACTTCCCCTATAAGGACGTCAGCATAAAATAGTCCCCTAACTTTCTCTTTGATCCTGGCCTCCCAACAAACACAAGATGTGTGAACCACCATCCCCTTCCAAAATTACTCTAGCTCTTTCTGTCACATGTATGTAGTGCTAGTCTTTCTTGAGAAAGGGGCTGAGGGGAAAACATCTTCCTTGGTTTAAGTTGATTTCAAGGCAAAGGTAGAAAAATAGTGGGTGAAAACTGTCTCCTGCAACATCTTCTTTTCTTAGGCTCCCAGGCCTTTTCACCAGAACGTACTCCTGTCCCCCAGGGCCACTGGGAGACTGCAGTTTGTCCTTCAAACATAGGCTGTTCTTTGAAGCCTCTCCCCTCTGCCCTCCTGCCCAAGCAGAGTTAGTCTCTCCTTTCATTCTCATAACATCTTTATACATATCTCTGGTAGCATTTGTCACAGTGTATGGAATTATCTACAAATCAATTTCCCCAGCCAGAGTGAACTCCCTCAGAGCAGAGATCCTTTTTAAATTCATTTGTGTATCCCAGCACCTGGCATACAGTAGCTGTTAAATAAATACTATTGTATTAGATTGAATCTTTATGAAACTACTGTGTTTCTCTAAGGGTAGTTAGGGTGAGATCATGGAAAGAGGCTACAGAATTGGTATTGAGTAAGTATCAGAGAGATACTTTGGTCTTACAGAAAATGGTTTTGTTGTTCAGATGAATAAATTATAAGCAAAGCCACATGGACTTCTAAGACTTCACAGAGTAAAACATATATGGAAGTGTTTCAGTTAGGACAAGGAGAGGAAACCTTCACCCTGGGCTGGCCCTGTGTTTCATGCTCTGCTAGAAGTTTTGGTCCTTCCTGACCTCTTAAGTACACATATGGTTACCATGATGTATGAGTAAAGCAGGATTCAAACAGGGAATAGAGGATTTATTTTAGGAATTATACTTTGTACAATTGGGTAAAGATGAGGAAATGAGTCCCAAGGAGAGAGTTGGAGGTTCAGGAAGAAAAATTATTGACCAACTCTACTAAAATAATGGCTCGGAATAGACATGTTGGAGCTGACAGGGCAAAGCAGCTCTCGCTTGGGGAGAGAGAGGGAATGTGTGCCATGGAAGTCAGTGAGAGGCTGTTGCCTCTGCATAGCTGTGAGTGCTGGGTGGAAAGCTTGGGGTTGTTGGTGTGCAGGACTGGTAGCTATAGACAGTTTGTTCCTAGTACAAACCAGATCCTAGAGACATTTCTGCATCTTAATTCTAACCATAACTAATCACAACAACTTTCAGAAAGTTGTGGTAACTATTTTACTTCGGCCTTTCGAATCTCACAAATTCCTCTTGGCCGATTCTACCCACAGACATAAAGGGAAATGGGTTTTAATTCTTGTCTAGCCAATTTGCACAGAATAAACCACAATATACCTCTAAATTTTGTAAGTTGAATTAGATTCACTTTTAGAAACAGTGCTCATTTGAACAGCAGAAAGCAGAAATAAGAAACAATAGACTAACTGGGCATGGTGATACACACTTGTAATCCCAGTACTTGGGAGACCAAGACAGAAGGATTGCAGGTTCACAGCCAACTTAGTGAAGCATTCCGCAATTTAGTGAGACCTTGCTTCAAAATAAAGAATAAAATAGAGCTAGGGGTGTAGCTCAGAGGTAGAATACCCTGGGTTCAATCCCTAGTACCACACACACACACACAAAAAAAGCATTCTCAGGTATTGCCTAGTAATGTGCCTTACTAGCACACATTTCAAAAACACAAACTGTTTATTTTAAATGCCAACTACATTCTTTGTCTTTTGATGGTCAACGAAGAATTTAGGTTCAATTCTTAAAACAATCATCTCTTGCAATCTTATGAAGAAAGATCTAAGAAGAAAAATAATATGTATTAATACTGATAAGTAATAATTATATGCATTATGCCAAGAGTTTCCATCTTATTTAATTTATATACCAAAACTGTGAGTGAGTCGCTTAAAAGTGAAGTTACTCAAGATCAAGTTCATAGAAAAAGGTTGAAGGTTCACCCAAAATTTAGAATAACTCATATCTTAATCATTGAGTTATCTTTCTCTCTGGGTTATTTATTTTATCCTCCTTTTTTATTTAAAAAATAAACTCTATTGAAAGGGTACATCTGCATTAAAGTAAAAAAAAAAGTGAGCTAATCTTAAGAATACTTTGAATTTTTACATATCAATGTATATATTAATGTAATCACTATCCAGATAAAAATGTAGAACTTTCCCAAAACCTTGAATTGCATTTCCTTTAGCCCTTTGTACTTCCCAGGTAAATGGCCTTATATATTTATACTTTTCGTTACAATAGATTGTTCAAGTTTTGGAACAATGCTGGAAAGAAATGAACATTTAAAGTGAAAATGTTAACCAGTGCACCCCATAACTGCTTTGAATTACATCTACTTATGTCACTTTCTCTTTCTGCTTTTACCCTAAAACAGGTAATCAGATCCTGTCCCTTGGGAGCCTCTCAAAAGATCAGATTTATCCAATGAAACTCAAGGGCATCTCCATCTGCTATTCAGCTCTCAAGTCTGCCTTATGTGGAAATTATGTCAGCTTTGGCGTCTTCAAGTTGTATGGGGACAGCCATTTTGACAATGTACTCCAGGCCTTTGTCAAAATGCTGCTGTCAGTGTCCCACAGTGACTTACTAGTAAGCAATCATGTAACATGGGAGTGTTTGTATGAAATATGAAGTAATACCACCACAGACCTGGAATTGTTATAATGAAGCCCTGGGAGTTAGAATAGCACCAGAACATTTCATATTTTAAGACAGCATACTTGATCCAGCTTACTGATTGTGGACAACCATATTGACTATGTTTATGTAATTAAATGTGCAGGTTAGAAAGCTGGAGCTACCAGCCGGGTGTGTTGGCACACACCTGTAATCCCAGTTCTTGGAGGCTGAAACAGGAGGATCACAGGTTCAAGGCCAGCCTCAGGAACTTAGGCCCTGTTTCAAAATTTTAAAAATTTTGTTCTACTCAGAGGTAGAACACCCCTGGGTTCAACACCCAGTACCACAAAAAAAAAAAAAAAAAAGGGTGAGCTGCAACTACAAACTTCTGACAAGTTGGACATCCAGAAGTCTCCAGGTTCTACATATAGGAAGAATGTAATTAGCAATTTCATCTAATTGCTTACAACTATATTTATAATTCAAAGGGTCCTGTCTTTTCAGGAACAGGAAATACAGAATTGGCTGCAGGATCTTACCCTTCCTTCCATTCTACTTTGTTGACTTCTGCTATTTGGCTTTCTTTCCCTTGAAATTCCATTGTGGTGGACAAGTGTAAAGCTGAAAGTTGACCACCACTCACTAGTCATCCACCTTGAATTATTCACCTCTCTTCTCCAAGCCACACTTTTTTTTTTTTTTTTTTTTTTTTTGCGGTACTGGGGATTGAACTCAGAGGCATTCTACCTCTGAGCTACACCCCCAGCCCTATTTTTTTTTTATTCTTTATGTTGAAACCGGGTCTCACTAAGTTGCGGAGTGCCTCACTAAGTAGCTGAGGCTGGCCCCGAACCCGGATCCTCCGGTCTCAGCCTCCCGAATGCTGGGATTACAAGCGTGCGCCACCACACCCAGCTAAGCCACACTTTTAAAATGAATAGATTAACTATGTGATCTCTAGGTCCTTTTGCTTCTCTGCCATCTACTTCTGTGATGCATGTCAGTGGTCTTCAAACTTTGAAGCCCATCAGAAACACCTGTGATGCTTGTTGGAAATTCAGATTTCTAGGCTTCCTCACTGGCCTGTGTCATTATCAGTCAGACATCTCTGTCAGGTTACACAAAAACTATTGATTGCCCAGTGTGGGTTGCAGTAAGTACTTGGGTAACAGAGCCAAATAATTCAACCTCAGATGAGTTCAAACTTTCCTACCTGCTCCTACTCCAAATACAAAATGCTATTTTGATCAGCCTGTGTGAGAAATGCTCCTTGACCTTCTAATGACCGAGTACACCCTCTTCTACCATTGAAGCTAATCTTACTAGAACCATATCTCAAGCCAAAGTTAAGCCTGCTTATAGTAGAATGGAGTGCTCATTGAAGGCTATGCCTGTGTGGCAGAAATTACAAAGCAGAAACTTTTCATATCAGCCATATGTAAGCCTGGCATGGTGGCGCATGCCTATAATTGCAGTACTTAGGAGGCTGAGACAGGAGTATGGCAGGTCTGAGGCCAACTTCAACAACGTAGTGAGATCTCGTTTCCAAATTAAAAATAATATAGAGCTGAGGGTATAGTTCAGAGGTAGAATCCCCTGGGTTCAATCCCCAGTACCACCACAAGAATACATACACATCTCAGCCACCTCATAGAAGGGACTCTTCACTATAGTTGAAACCCACCCAGAAAACTGGTGTCACTCCAGGAATTTTTTTTTTAATAGTCAAGCATACCTCCAGTTCATTAATTCTCAAAATTGAGAGTTACATATTTAGTATGTATGTTAAGAATGCACGTCTCCGGGTCTTACTCCAAAACTTTAGATTTAGTAAGTCTAGAGTGGGGATCAGAAAACTGCATTTTTATAAGCACCTCAAGTGATTCTTACAGAAGTAGTCTTATTCTCACTTCAAGAAATGTTGTTCTGGCTGGACGTGGTGACACACGCCTCTAACCCTAGTACTTGGGAGGCTGAGACAGGAGGATCGCAGGTTTATGGTCAGCCTCAGCAACTTTATCGAGATCCTCAGCAGCTTAGCAAGACCCTTTTTCAAAATAAAAAGGGCTGAGAGGATAGCCCAGAGGTAAAATTTCTCTAGGTTCAATCCCCAATACCAAAAAAAGAGAGAAAGAAGAAATGTTGCTCTAGTTTGTAATTCTTATGAGTATTAGACTTCTTTGATATTAGTTTGGGTACATTTGAGATTTTTCCGTTTTCTTTCTTATAAATTTACCCTTTGCTTGTACTATATGGTAGATATTAAACCATTATATGGCTTAATATTAATAATGATTTAGTTAGATAGTTTGGCACTATATAAATACATCCAACTATGATGCCAAATTCTATTATAACAGCACATTTCTTTGTGCTTAACAAATTTCAAATAATAAGATTTCCTAGCCTAGCCACTATTAAGTACTATTCAGTATTACACTATTCCAGTTCAGAAAAATATTTCACACAGTTTTCTAAATGATTCCTTGCATTTGAGTACTAGCCATATAGAGTAAAATTAAAATAACATTCTATGCTACATCTCAAATTAAGGTTTCTAGAGATCAAGAGATTCCTATTAGAACCTCTTTAAATGCCTAGTTGGGAATTATTATGTCATTTGTTTTATATATTTATTGACCCTCTATTTAAAAATAAGTTTACAACTGCCAGTATTATAAATGAAAATTTCCAGTGAATGGTAACATGACTTTTTCTTCTCTGTGGTTATCTCTGTGTTATAGCAATATCGAAAACTGAGCCAGTCTTATTATCCACTTCTGGAATGTCTCACCCAGGACCACATGAGCTTCATCACCAACTTAGAGTCTCCCGTATTGCTGTATGTTCTCACATCTATCTCAGAAGGACTCACTGCTCTTGGTAAGGATCACAAAGAACGTTGTTTCCATAGGAAAACCTGTTTTCAGTTTCTTAATATCTGTGTTTGAGAATATCATCCTACAAAGGAGAGATATTTTGAACCCAGACTGAAAGATTATTTTATAACTCTTACTGGGAAGTAGAAAAGTGCATTCTGATGTAGTTTGTTGTTTTTTAATCAGCTTTATTGAGGTATAGTTTATACGCAATAAAACTCACTGATTATAAGTAAACAGTTGAGTGAGTCCTGACATATGTATACATAATCATGAACCACTACAACCAATGTGTAGAATGTGTCCATCACCATATAAAGCTTTCTCTGCCCCCTTCAAATCAATTCCTCCTGCCTACCCTCGCTCCAGCAACCACTATCTACTTTCTCTATTTTTCTTTTCCCGAATTGTAAGTGGATTTATCTAATATGAAGTTATCTGTATCTGACTTTATTTAACCTGATACCTTTGAAATTTCCATGTGTTGTGCTGGTTTTTTGTTGTTAGGGGCGAGGGGGCGGTATATTATTTTATTCCTTTACATTGCTGAGGATTATTCCATTGTATGGATTACCAAATTTGTTTATCCATTCACCAGCTGGTAGACATTGAGGTTGTTTCCATTATTTGACAACTTTGAATACAGTAATTATGAATATTCATGTATAAGTCCTTATGTGGTATTCTCTCCCACCCCCCTTGGTTAAATACCTGGGAGTAGAATTTGGGATTGTATGCTAAACGTATTTTTTAACATTTTAAGAAACTGACCTGAGTGTGGTGGCACACGCCTGTAATCCTAGTAGTTGGAAGGCTAAGACAGGAGAATCACAAGTTGAAGGCCATCCTCAGCAACTTAGGGAGATCATGTTTAAAAAATAATAGGGCTGGGGGTGTAGCTCGGAGGTAGAATGCCTCTGAGTTCAATCCCCAGTACCGCAAAAAAAAAAAAAAAAAAAAAATTAAAAAATGAAAAGCACTGGGGGTATAGCTCAGAGATAGAATACTCCTGGGTTCAATCCCCAGTACAAAGGGGGGGAGTGGGGGGAGAAGAAGCTAACAATTGCCCAAGGTGACTATACCATTTTGTTATAGCAGTATAGGAAGGTTCCAGTTGCTCCTTACCCTCACTAACACTTGCTTTTTTTTGCTTTTTTTTTTTTTTTGCTATTAGTCTTTTTAATCTTAGCCATACTGGTGTATTTGAAATAGAATCAAATCAAATTATGGTTTTAATTTGCATTTCACTAATGAATAATCATTTGAGCATCTTTTCATGCCTATTTGCTTTTCATATATATTCTTGGTGAGATGTCTGTTCAAATCTTTTATTCATTTTTTAAGCTGTTGTTTATTTTATTAGTAAATTATGAGTCTTATGTATTCTGAATACAGATCCTTCGTCAGATACATGTTTTGCTAATATTTTTCAATCTGTGACTTATATTTCCTAGTAGTGACTTCTGAAGAACAAAATTTTTAATTCTTAGGAAGTCTAATTTTTTTGTTAAGTTTTGTTTTGGGGGGGCTGCTTCTATTCTGAGAAATCTTTGCTTAATCCAAGGCCATAAACATTTCTCCTAGATTTTTTGTTCTAGAAATTTGATGAGTTTAGTGCTGATGTTCGAGTCTATCATGCATTTCAGTTTAATTGTCATATATGGCATGAAGTAAAAGCTCAGATTCCTTTTTTAACACATGATTGTTCATTTATTATAGCACTTTTTGTTGAAGAATTATCTTTTACCTATTTGGTTACCATGTGCCAATGCTAAATGTCCTATGTCATAGGAGGTCTTAAAATATTGTAGTATAGTCCTTTAATTTTGTTTTTCTTGTTTTAAAAATTATATTGGCTATTCTAGAGCCTTTACCTTTTTTAAGAAATTTTAGATCTACTTCTCAGTTTATTTTATTTAAAAAATAAAAAGAAAACCCAATGTGGTGGCGCACGCTTGTAACTTGGGAAGCTGAGACTGGAGGGTCTGGGTTTGTGGCCAGCCTTAGCTATGTAGTGAAGTTCTCCACAACTTAGTAAGACCCTGTTTCAAAATAAAGAATAAAAAATAGGACTGGGGTGTAGTTCAGAGGTAGAATGCCCTTGGGATCAATCCCCACTACTGAAAAAAATAAAAAGAGTAGGGAATTTTATTGTGATTTCACTGAATATATAGTTCAGTTTGAGAATAATTGAATATAACGATAATATTCAGTGTTCAGTTCCTGAAGATTGTATCCATCTCTATTCATTTAAGTCTTCACTTTTCTTTTTTTTTTTCTTTTTGTCTGGGGGGGGGTGGTATTGGAGGTTGAAATCAGGAGTGTTCTACCTCTGAGCTATACCCCCAGCCCTATTTGACTTTTTATTTGGAAACAAGGTCTCAATAAGTTGCCAAGGCTATCCTCGAACCTGCAATCCTCTTAGCCTCCCAAGTACTGGGATTACAGGCATGCACTACCATGTCCTGCTCTTCCTTAATTTTTCTCCACAGTGTTTGTGTAGTTTTGAATTTATGAGTCTTGTACATATTTTGTTATATTTATAATTAAATATTTTCTGGTTTTTATGCTATTGTCAATGGTATTTTTAATTTCTTATTTTTCTTTGCCATTGTATAGAATCAAAATTGTTTTGTGGCTGGGCGTGGTGGTGCACGCTTGTAATCCCAGCATTCGGGAGGCTGAGACCGGAGGATCCGGGTTCGCGGCCAGCCTCAGCTACCTAATGAGGCACTCGGCAACTTAGTGAGACTTGGTTTCAAAATAAAGAATAGGGCTGGGGGCGTAGCTCGGAGGTAGAATGCCCCTGAGTTCAATCCCCAGTACCGCAAAAAAAAAAAAAAAAAAAAATTGTTTTGTGTTTTGTTTTTTCTGTTTGTTTTGTTTTGTTTTTCAATATTGAGAATTGAACCCAGGGGCATTCTACCTCTGAGCTCCACCCCCAGCCCAATCTTTTTTATTCTTTATTTTGAAACAGGGTCTCACTAAGTAGCTGAGGCTAGCTGCAAACCTGTGATCCTCCTGTCAGCCTCCCAAATACTGGGATTACCATGCTCGGCTTCAAAAAAATTTTTTTTTTCATTTTTTGTTCTTTTTGTATATTGATCTCATATCCTACAACCTAGCTAAACTTCTTATCCTGATAACTTTTCGTAGACTTCTTAAGATTTTTCTACATAGGTATATTGGCAAGTAGAGAAGTTTTACCTCATCCTTTCCAGTCCATATGCCTTTTTTTTTTTTTTTCTTTCTTGCCTCATCACATTGGTGAGAACCCACAATACAATGTTGAGTAGCAGTGGTCATAGCAAATGTCTTTTTCTTATCTCCAGTGGTAAGGGAAAGCATTCAGTTTCATACCATTCAGAATAATTGAGCTTTCTCAAACATGTTTTTTCTCCTTTTGAGGATATCCCTTCTATTTGTAGTTTTCTGAGAGTATTATCATGAATGCATGTTGAGTTTTATAAAGTGTTTTTTCTGTATCTACTGATGCAATCTTTTTGATCTGTTAATACATTACATTAATGTTAATGATCACATTGAACTATTTTCAAATGTTAAGTCAGCCTTGCACTTCATACTTGATGATGATCCACTGTCCTTCTTCTTACACATTAGAGGATTCAGTTTGCTAAAATTTTGATATGGATTTTCACATCTTTGTTCATAACAAATATTGATGTGTTTTTCTGTATTTGTTATATTGCTTTCTGTTCTCACAACCTGGCTTTGCTTTGGTGTCCGTCTTGTGCCCTCATGAGCTAAGAAATGTTTCTTCTTTTCTCAAAAGGTTTGTATAGAATTGTTATTAATTTTTTCTTAAATGTTTGATAGAATTCCCCAGTAAAACTATCAGGCCTAGAGTTTTCTTTATTTCAAAGGTTTGTAACCACAACTTAAATTTCTCTAATAGATACTCGGCTATTCCAGTTATCTATTACATCTTGAGGGTATGTGGTTTTTTGTGTCTTTAAAGGAATTTTCCATTTCACATAACATTATTGATATAAAATTGTTCATATTATCCTTTTGTTGTCCAATTTTATTTCTGTGGGACCAGTAGTGACGTGTTCCCTCTTTCATCCCTGATACTAGCAGTTTATATCTTCTCTCTCTCTCATATTGGTAATTTGTATCTCCTCCTTCTCCCCTTCATCATTCTGGCTATAGTTTATAAGTTTTATTGCAAACAATCGTTTTTAGTTTTTGAATTATTTTTCTATTATTTATTTTTTATTTCACTGATTTCAAATATGATCTTTACTTACTTCCTTCTATTTATTTTTCCTTTTGTTTTTCCAGACAGAAGCTTACACCACTACGTTTAGAACTTTCTTCTTTTTTTTTTATTCTAGCCTGTTTGTCTTCAACTCATTGAAACCACTTAGCTTTTGGGGGGTTTCCTTTCATGTCCTATAGCCTGGAAACTGCTTTAAGCAGTAAGCTTCAGCAGTTGTAGGTATTACCTCATTTATTTCCCTCCTCTCTGGTTTAATAGTTCTATATTGCTTGTTGTGCAATAATTGAAAACTGTTGTTTCATCTATTTTGTCCTGTTTTCTAGTTGTTTATGGCAAGAGGGCCAATTCTCATAGCAGCTAATCCTTCATGGGCAGAAATCTTGTCTTTTATTATTACAGTTTAGTTTGACTTTCTTTTATCTCACATCATAGTAATATTAAAGATTTTGAATTAGTTGTAGGTAGCTTTGTTATTCTCAAAGTGTGACTTGGTCAAGCCTGGAGTCTGCCTTTTAACAAGGCCAAAGGAATCTGGTCAAAGTAGCATTGTGGAGGGAATACTGAAATTGGATTTAAGTCACAGTGCTGCCATTTACTAAGTGCGTGACTGTGGACCAGTAGTATGTGCTTGCTGTCACAGGTGTTCTCCTATTCACTCATTTCACTCTTAGAACTATACTACGTACCAAAAGTAGGTGAGATACTCTAGGAGCACTATTCTTCCTTATTTCCTACTTGATTGTAAGCTTATGAAGCATAGGAACATTGTCTTAATCACTGCTTTATTTGCAGTTCCTGGTATACAGTAAGTGCTCACTAACTACGTATTGAATGAGTGAGTAAGCTGTGGCTTAGAAAGGTAAAGTAATTCACCTAAGATCATGCATGTGTTTAGTACTGTTTCCCATTCTTGACCACACCTCCCCACCAAATCTACCTGATAAAGTCGTAGCTTTGACAGCTAGGTACCTGGTAGAAATGGTTTTCCTTTTATTGGTGACTTTATCATCAGCCTATTGTTGCAAATAGACATAAACATTGGATGACTCTGGCTGATGAATTGTACCCTTTGTCTTCAAGAAAAACTATTTAGAATATTGAAAGTAACCACTTGGATTTTTCTTTACCCAATGATGATATGTTAGAAAAGAGGCATGTATTGGTTTTGTTAGGTTACAAGCAGGTTTCAGTTCTACTATACCCTCAATGCAAAAAAAAATGGAGGGAGAAAAAAGTTGAATCTGTAATAAAGTAATAACTTGCATAATGTTCTAAGCACAATAAATAGAAAAGTTCATTCATTAAAATTCTTTAGAATTTTTTTTTTTGTGTGTGTGTGTGTGTGTGTGTGTGTGTGTGTGTGTGTCACTAGGGATTGAACTCAGGGCCATTCTATTTCTAAGCTACACCCCCGCCGCTAGGATCTCACTAGGTTAATGAGTCTCACTATTTGCTGAGGCTGTCTTTGAACCTACAATCCTCCTGTCTCAGCCTCCCAAGTACTGGGATTGCAAGCATGTGCCAGCCACCACTCCCAACTTCAGGCTATCTTTTTAATCACCTATCCACCCTCCCCATACTCATACAGATAAGAGGGCTTACAAAAAGCTGTCCTTCATAATGATTCTCAAAGCATTCAATTAGTAATTATTGGTTGTGCACATACTACATACCAAACACTACTGTAGACCTTGGCAGTATTGAGAATAAGATAGATGATCCCTGCTCACATGAGAGCTTGGATACTAATGGGGAGAGATAAACAATGAATGAAGAAACAAACACGTGCCAAGCCGTGGCAAAGAATTAAAGTGAGGTCTTGAGGTCATGAATAGAGAGTGACTAAGTGTGACCATTTCTGAGGAAAAGATCAGGCAAGGTCTCTGGATTAGCTGTGGCAGGACTGGGAATGCATCCCAAGGAGAAGTAAAGGATAGCAAAAAAAAGGTGAACCAGAGTTAAGATTGGACTGGGGTGTAGCTCGGTGCTGGAGTGCTTAACTAGGAAAGATGAGAGTGAGCAAAAAGTTGAAGCAACTAGAACGACCAGATCTTATCCTGTAAAGTTCACTATTAATAAGGTGTATGTAAAGAATGAAAGTGGTTATGTTATTTTGAACACATTCTTGAATATATGGTATGAATATAATAATGAGAGTGAAATAGTCAATATTTAGAACTTAGAGATGTCATACATTAGTTTTTCCCACCCCAAAATGCTAAAGGGAAAAAAGAGCTAAACTGTCAGTCTTAGTGTTGAGGGAATTGAAGTAGCCAGGGAAATAAACAGGAAGTGAAGAAGGAAACACTCAGCTTTGTCAGGCTTGTGTTAGTCTTTACATGCTGTATCTCATTAATGTTTCACAACATGTGTGCATAGTAGGTAGCAAGCACATTTTACCCAAGTGTAGTTAAAGCTCAGTGAAGTCAAATATCTAAAAATAGAGATTTAAACCTATGCTTACCTGTTTTCAAAACTACTACACCTCCCAAATAGGCCTTTTGTCTCTGTAATTGCCTTTCATACTATACTTTTCCAAGACCTTCATCCTCTCTTCTGCTGTGGTAAGGAGTTTAGAGCTGAAGCCAAATTTCAGCTCAGCCCCATTATCATTCTTCCTGACTTTCAGTTAAGCAACTCTTTCTTTCCTACACAGTTAACTTTTCAGAAGATCTTTCGGCAATGGGTCTTAGTAAGCAGGAGGGCTATTAATGATGCATACCCTTCCTGTGGAGGCTGGGTGAAGGAGAAAAGGAACACTTGGTTGTTTTCAGTGCTAAACAAGTTGCCAAAAAAGTGCCTAGTAGACTTAAAAATTATTTCCAAGTATTGTCTAACTTCTGGATGAAATCCTTTTCAAAAGATACTAAACACCAGGAACTAGGACAAAATTTGAAAATTTATGACAGCTATCTATTTTATGTCAGATGAGTCACATGATTTGAATCTCATACAATACTTGAGCTTCAAATAAAGAAAAGCCAATAATAATACCAGTTCTCAGCACTATTCATTCTGTTTTTGACCAAATGCTCCTTGATCCTTATGGTTCCACATGTTTAAATCAACCTGGTAATAACATTTATCTTTTTCAAAGCCCCCCAAGCATAAATCAGCCATAATGGAAGCTCTTCTTGCTTTTATTGCAAGGATATATGCTCCAACCTTTGTGTCTAAAGTGTTTACCTGGCTTTTTCACAGCTGACTCAGTGGATTGGAACCTCTTAATGCAACCTGCATGGCATGTGGTCACCAAATCTATGTGAAGTCTTTAAATTTTTTTATGATTGATAGCATATTGCTCTTCACTATTGAGGGGAACCACATCTATTTCCTGCTTGCCTTTGTAGATGTTAAGTTACTTAATCTGTTTACTTTCATTCGGACTTCAAATGTAGAAATATGAAGGAAAAAGAAAAGCAACCATACTCAACAAATCAGTGTCTGACTCTTATGCCTATGCTACCTCCCAGGCTTATATAACCAAACTCCCTTTTCTATAAAATAACCTAGTTAGTAGGAAGAGATAAAAGATTAATCAAGCAAATACCATAGCTTTGAGAGAGGGAATAACTTTTCTTAAAAGCCTGACAACTCCATAGTTTTTTAAACTATTATCCATCTCTATCTTTTAGACCTTCATTCAACCCCTCATCCCTCATCTGTATCATCTACTGTTTTCCTGTGTAAACTTCAGAACCTGTCTGAAAACCTCCTTCTTTGTATTTTCTATGATCTATCTCTCTGAAATTATGTGAGAGACTTGAAGCTGAAATGTTCTGTCAATGCTAGATATTAAACACAATTTAAGACTTTCTCTAGAAAACATTCTAGGGTTAGCATTAGCTGCACATTCTTTAATTCAACTAGTATTTCACCTGTAATCAATGGTGAGTATACACATGTGTCTCAGAATCTCAGATATGAATAGGATATAGGATGAATAAGAAACTATTCCTTTACAAAGTTTATAATCTACTGCTATGCAGGCCTTTTTTCTTGGTCTACTCTCCTGAAACTACTTTTTTACTTTTTTTTTTTTTTTTTTTTTTTTATCTAAGGATTGAACCCAGGGGCATTCTACCTCCATTCCACATCCCCAGTCCTTTTTATTTTTCATTTTGAAACAGGGTCTCACTAAGTTGCTGAGGCTAGTCTCCAACCTGCCATCCTCCTGTCTTAGCCTCCCAAGTACTGGGATTATAGGTGTGTGCCATATATTCATCATTTTTTTTATTGTTTCTTTTACTAACCAAAAACTCCCATTTTGATTGTGTCAAATGTTACTTTTAGTCTAAAAATATGGGCAGTTTCATGCTGTGGCTCTGGTGTGTGCTGTTCTACTCTTTTCTCCCTCCCCGCCCGCCCTGCCCCCCCCCCCCGCCCCCGGCAGTGCTAGTGATTAAGCTCAAGGTCTTACACATGCTAGGCAAACTCTCTACCACTGAGCTACATCCCCAGTGCTTAGTTTTCTCATTTTAAAAAAGGAAAATAAAGCCAGGCATGGTGGAGCGTGTCTTGTAATTTCAGTATTTGAGAGGCTGAGACAGGAGTATCCTAGATTTGTAGCCAGCCTTAACTTAGCGAGGCCTTCTGCAACTTAGTGAAACCCTGTTTCAAGAAATAAAGTAGGGCTAGTGGTATAGCTCAGAGGTAGAAGGACCCTGGGTTCAATCCTCAGTACCACAAAAAAAAAAAAAAGGAAATAATACCTAATACTACTAGTTAGGAAATAACATCTAACTACTAATATTCAAAGTCATACAAATTCATTGTTAAAAGTGAATGAGATAATTGTAATGTGCAAAGGAAATACTCAATAAATAGTTGCTCTGTCATGGCAGTTACTTGCCCAAAGAAACCCTGAATAATATATTTCTTGAACTTCAGATTAAATATAAATATCTCAGCCCACTTTGAGATGCCCTCAAGATAGGCATCTCAATGACTTCTCTTATGACTCCCCTATACATTCTCTTGCTCAGACCAAAAGTCTTACTCCATGAATACATCCTCCTTTTTGACATAAAGGCAAACCAGTGGTAAATACAATTTCTCAAGTACCCAGTGTGTTATAAGAAGGCGTTTAGTGCTTATGTACATTTCTGCTTAATACCTAGTTTTAATATGGTGGTTAAGAATACAGATCCGCAGTCTATCTCCCCTTTGCTTATCTTTATACCATGGCCACACAGTGTTCTATCTAGGTGTCAGTGGAAAAGTCACTTAATCTCTCTAAGCCTCAGTGTCCTCACCTGTAAATGGACAAAATAATAATAGTAATTGTGAGGATTAACAATAATAATCTGTGTGAAACATTTAACACAGTAACTAATGTATAGTAAACTCTCAATATCAGCTACTTTTAAAAGGTATTTTGCAGTGAGAAAAACAAAGTGACAGCACAGCAACTAATTGGAAAAGTTAGAATTTTAAATCAAAGCTGTCTCCAAAATCCATACTTTTCCTACCACACTGACTTGCCTCATGCTGATCTGTCTACCTGAAAAATGTCCTTCTTATGTCTAACTGGAAAAATCTTTTCAAGCCTGTCTCAGGGGCTGCTCCTTCACCAAAATCTCCTTGATCCCCTGTCTAAATGTGATCTCTCCCTCAAAATCCTGCTACAGAGTTGTTACTAATTTTTATATAACATGGTACTATAGTGACTTGAATGCTACACTATGAGCTCTTTGACACCAGGGTGGAGATTGGACCTATTTCCCTAGCAGCAGAGCACTTTGCACCAGAGAAATACTTTAGTAAACAGTCACTTGAGTTGAACAGAGGTTGGTAAGAGCCCAGATAGAGAATTTTGTCCCAAGTGAGGATAGGAATCATTTTCTTATTAGCATATCTCCATGCCAGGCCCTTTAAGGGACACTGGGCTTACAGAGAGAAACAAGGCAGTCTCTGCCTTCGAGGAATTTACAGTTTAGTGGACGTGCTTTCAAACCATAGAGGAATTATTTTTTAAGGAGACATCTTAATCAAATGAAGCCAATACTTCAATAATGCAAATGAAATTTTATTTATTGTTTGTACAGATACAGTTGTCTCCTCCAGCTGCTGTACCAGTTTAGACTACATCGTCACCTACCTCTTCAAGCATATAGCAAGAGAGGGCAAGAAGCCACTTCGATGCACAGAGGCTACCCAGGCTGGTCAGAGACTATTACATTTTATGCAGCAAAACCCAGATGTCCTGCAGCAGGTAACCTATCTTAAGAAAGAATTTCCCTGAAGCCAACTGGGTCCCTGAATGTCTCTCTTATAGCAACTGGTCTTGACAAGACTCTAAGCATTTATTCTCTATGAGTATTTTCCTTGAACATGGGATAGTACACTGGCCTCAGAATTACCTACCCTCAAAAAATCCCGATGTCATTCATCTCACCTCAGTGAAACCAGAATTCAAAAAGAATGCTTCTCCCAAAGATCTGAGAAAAATAGAGCTAAAACTGTTGAACTAGAAACATTCAACTTTGTTTTTGTTTTTTTCCGGAGCCTCTGATAATGTCTTCTTGAGTTTGCCTTGTGAGTACTGAGATGCTGGGACACTACCACTCGCTCAGTTACTAGTCCTTTCGTCGTATAATTGTTATTGTTCCTGGTTCAAGATGAGGAATCACAGTTCAGACAAACTAGATAATATTTCCAAGAGCATTTAATTAGTAGTAAGGCCACAATTTCTTTTTATTTTCAATTTGGCCAATATGGGTTATGTCCAAGTTTAATATTGTTTTTAAAAGGTCCTGCAAATCACAGTAAAAACATGCATAAAAAATGAATGTACAAGACAAGATTATTTCAAAGAGAATAATACCATTTTTATGGACATACCATCACTATTTCTACTTCCACTAAATTTGGAAAATAATATCTTTGTTCTATTATTTTCTTTTGCCAAATTAAATCCATAATAGTCTTTGATTTGCACATGTAAATACTTCAGCAGTATCTTGTTACATTGTCATTAGTGAGAAAATAAGTCACCTACAACCAGCAGAAAATGGCACTCTAAACAACAACAACAAAAAAAAAATGATGAAAATAGAATGAGACCACCAGGGAAAAGATTTCCTTCCTGGCTGTCATTTTTGTTGTTGTTAATGTTTAAGTGAAATTATATAAACTTTATTTATAGTGACATTTCAGTTAACCGGTTATTTTCCAAGGAGGTGTGAAGGTGTGTAATTCATATTCTGAGTAACTAGCAAAGGTCTGTAGACCTGTAACTGTTATGACCCTGGAACTGTTCCAATAGGTTAATAATACAGTAAAGGGAAGAGGAAGGTAACTCAATTTATTGAGGATTTATTACATGCAAGGTACAAGGACCATTAAGTCTTGTAAGACGTTAATTTGTCTCCTTAAAAAGTGTCCTACCATGTAGGACAAAGACAAGTGACTAACCAGTTATTTGATAACTTCATGAAGATAGTGATGACAGAGTAGCACGGGGGGGGGGGGGGGGGGGG